>PVIU01017410.1:0-42034 GCA_004026605.1 Ondatra zibethicus
GTACCTAAAAGGTCAGACGGGAAACAGCTTTAGTTCATTTTAGATGAAGCATCCTAAACGTTGTCATATATTTCTGCATACAATTTTAGTTTTAGTTTCTGTGGAAAAGGTTTCAGTTTTTGTGGGAAAGGAAAATAGAAATGTATTCAGATTTTAAGTCCATATTCTGGAATTGTTCTTTGAGAATCCCCGGTTGAATAGGTAATATTAATTTCCTGCCCATCTCCCCCCCACCTTACTAAAAGTAGTTTTGAAGTTTGCATCTTCTAAAAAGATGTACTTGTCACAGAGGTATTTGGTCTGGCATAAGGAACAGAGTTGCGGGAACTGTGACTGCGTCTCAAGGACTGTATTGGTGTTAGAGCCGATACCACACTTACCTGTTCAGGTTATCTTTGACTTTTTAATCCGAAAGCAACTTAAAAAATTTTGAATAAACACAAACTTACTTTTTCCAATTTAGAAGACAGATGTAGAGTTTTTATATTTATCACATATTGGGATGTGCTACTAGAAGGCAAATTTCAAACATCAGTCCTCAAGGCACTTTGAATGAAGAAGAGGCCAGGCATGGTGCTTGGTGTCTGTATCCCCAGGTACCTGTGAGGCTGAGGCAGGAGCATCTCTTGAGCCCACAGTTTGAGACCAGTCTGGGTAACACAGGACATTATCTCTACAAATAAACTAGAAGTGGAGAAAAGACCAATTTGTACAATTAGTAATTATGTCTAAATATGCTCACAATAAATAAGATACAAGCAGAATAAGATAAAAGATCCAACGCTGTGGGAATGTGGATGACATCATGGGATACAGTGGCAGGGCTGGGAGAGGTCATGAGGCCGGCATGCTGTTCTGGGAGGACACGGAGTTTTCAGACCTTATTATGGATCCGATGCTGGGACACATACAGTCACATATGTATATATTTGATCAGACAGGGTTTCACAGTGCGGATCATGTGGCTGGAACTGTATAGCCTAGGCTGGCCGGGAGCTATGGTGATTTTCGGGCTTCAGTCTTTGATTGCTGCAGTTACAAGAGTGTACCCACCCTACCTTGGTTTTCTGTTAAAATCTCATTAAAAAATTTAAAAGTAATTACGTGTGTGTGTGTGTGTGTGTGTGTGTGTGTGTGTGTGTGTGTAAGAGGACAACACTCGCGGGAGTTGGTTCTCTCTACTGTGTGAGCCCCCAGGATCAGTCTCAGGTTGTCTGACTTGGCGGCAAGTGCTGTCCCCCTCTGAACTATCTCGCCAGCCGTTGCTTTGTCCTTCTTTGTATTACCGCCTCTTTCTTTTCAACTGGAATTGGAGTCTTAGAGAGGCAGGAGGGACTCAAGTCACATTGTTAGGAAGGGTTGGATGCAGTTTCCAATACTTAATTCTGTTTGACTCCTTTGCACTACTGTGCATTCATCTCTATTAATTATTCCTTAGAAATGAGGGATTACAGTTTCATTCTGGGGACCTTCACAAATTAGAGCTCTTAAAGATGACTAGGAAGTTACCCGATGAGTGCCAAACTTAGGGAGGTGTTCCCTCAGGGCTTGGCTCTTGACTGTCCACCTAAGCTCATGTGTTGCAGGTTGGTTCCCAGCCGGTGGCAGTGCAGGAGGTGAAGGAAAATCTAGGCAGAGGGTATTCACTGCAGGGAGTCAGTCAGGGATGTACCTATAGAAGTCCTCCCTACAGGAAGTCAGATAGCCAGGGGTGTACCCATAGAGGTCCTCCCTGCAGGAAGTCAGATTATCAGGGGTATACCTATACATGGATATTGGGAGCCTGCCCACTCTTCTTATTCCTTCCTGCTGCTGTGAGGTGAAGAGCTTACTTCCCAACCTGTTCTCCATCATACGTATTGCCTCTGTTAGGAAGAGCTGGTGGCTGGAAGCAGACTGTTGAGTTAGGAGAAGAAAATAGCTCAAGTGGAAACTGTGCTTGTCACCTCAGCAAGCACGGCAAACCTTAGAGATGGCACTTACAAAGGTAAAATATGCAATGAATAATACTGTATCCAGAGACTGGGCAGATGGATCAGTTTGTAGAGTGCTTGCCTTTCTAGCATGTAAATCTTAGCACGCATCCCCAGAACTGATGTAAAAACGCAGGTGCGTGCTGTAATCCCAGTAATAGGGACATAGAGACGCCAGGACCCCTGGGACTTGCTGGTCGGTCAGATTAGGTGAAGCTACAGACTTCAGGCTCCATGCAAGACTTAGAAAACAGGGTAGAGAACAATTGGGGAAAACGCCCGAATTTGAATTCTGGCCTCCACAAGTTCCACAGGTATATGCACATACATATATACACATACACGCACAGACACACACCAAGTATATTGCAATTTACAAACCTTAGAATCTCATTTGTTTCAGGTTCTAGGATACACATGCTTTTCATTGTTTCAGGCAGTCTGTTCATTTCATAGCTTTTGTGTCTTAGTCTGTTTTTTTTGTGGCTACTGAGTGACACCGATTAGATAATTTAGTGAAATAAAAACAAGTTCTGCTTTGAGTCATGGTTTTGGAGGTCCAGAGTCAAATGCTGATCCTGGTTATGGTAATCTGCAGGAATCCTGAGGTGGTGCAGGATGTCACACAGCAAGAGACGTGTGTGTGTGTGTCTGTCTGTCTGTCTGTCTGTCTGTCTGTCTTCTAGTCCCTCTCCTCATAACGCCACTTGGATTCAATCGTGGTCATCCACCTTGATGGTTATCTAATTCTGATCACCATCCCAAACCCAACCCTGAAGACTGTTTGGGTCAAGTTCCCACTGTCTTAATTCCTGTCTTAGTCACTGTTCCATTGCTGTGAAGAGACACCGTGACCACAGAAACTCACAGAAAGAAAGCATTGGATTGGGGCTGACTCACAGTTTGAGAAGGAGCAGAGAGTTCTACATCTGAATACTCAGGCAGCAGGAAGAGAGAAGGCCACGGGGCCTGGCTGGAGCTTCTGAAGCCTCAAGTCAGAGACACACGTCCTCCAACGAGGCCACTACTCCCAACCCCTCCCAAGCAGCGCCACTCCCTGATGACCAAGCATTCAAGTATATGAGCCCATGGGGGCCATTCTTATTTAAACCACCACAATTCCTCACAATGGCGAGTAAATTTCAATTCATAAACCTTTAGGGAACATAAGCTGTATCCAAAGGACAGCGTCTTCCCCTCTGCTCTAGGACTGACCTAGACCGCCCTCCTTGCCTGTCTTCCCTTGCTGACAGGTTTCTCCCTTACTGCCTCGTAAGTTTTCTAGCTCCATGTTCTAATTCTTAGTTATCCTTTATATTAGGCTCTTCTTTTCTTGATGTTTCCAGAACTTACAGAATGAGGCCAGGTGGTGGTGGCGCACGTCTTTAATCCCAGCACTCAGGAGGCAGAGGGAGGCGGATCTCTGAGTTTGTGGTCAGCCTGGTCTACAGAACAAGTTCAGGGATAGCCAGGGCTACACAGAGAAATGCTGTTTTGAAAACCAAATCAAACAAACAACAACAACAACAAAAAATAAACCCCAACAAACAGCAACAAAACAAAACTTACAGAATGAAGTGGCCATTTCATATCTGTGCACTAACCCCTGTGCTATGGCAGTGGGGTGTGTTAGTGATCAAACGCCTGGTTCTTGTTTTGACAGGAAGAGGTAGTAAAGTTCATGGTAGTACAAAAATCAGATAAGTAGGTGTGTGTGTGTGTGTGTGTGTGTGTGTGTCCGTGCATGAATATATGTGCACATCCAGTGTAAGAGTTGCCAGGTACACAAGTAGCTCAGACCAGGGAGTGATTCAGTTTGATGGATACAAACCACATAAAAAGATATATTTAAAAGATGTCTCTGGCTTCCATTTTTTAAAAAAAGTTTCTCTTGTTACCAGATGCGCCAACTTTTTTTATCCCCCTGGGGACGGTTATTAGATGCCTTATTTTTTTCTACAATGATTGGATGTTTGAAATAGAAGAGATGAGAGACAGAGGTTGTAAGTCAACGAAGGGGCCAAATCAGATTTCCTCTACAGGGAACATGGTACTTACTTTGGCAAAGGGTAATACAGAAATGATTAAGACGAGCACTTATCAGACTTACTGGACAATCCATTGTAAACGTTAATCTGATTCTTGCTGCTTCTCTTGAGTCTAGGTGGACACATGAGTTGGGCGCACAGCGCAGCTGAATGTGGCAGCAAATATCCATAATCCTAGCACTCGGGGTGCGGAGACAGGAGGCGCTCGAGTTCAGGTCAGCCTGGGTTATATAGCTAGATCCTGATGAGGGTGGGTGAGGGGAGAGAGAAACACACGGGGAGAGGCACAAGCAGAGTCTGCTGCCGAGCACAAGGGAGGAACACGAGAATTATCTGTGCAATAAGGTGATGAATTAACCAGTGACCCCTCGCCCCACTGTCTGCTTTACCGTAAACCCCATCTCTTGGCCTTTTCTACTTTAGACATTAGACCGTTCTAGGCTCACAGCTGGCCTATAACTCCAGAAACCAGCCTTCTTGTCCACAGCTTCTGGAAGTTTCTTAAGGCTATATTTAATGTACAAAGAAAAATGTTTAGCTGTGAGCTGTAAGAAGAGTCGGCTTTTATTTTATTTTTTGTAGATAGAAACTAGGAACTTAGAACTTAAGGAAGTTTAGGCCTGGCTAGGCAGCAGCTGTCCTAATTCACTGTGACACCTTTCTGGACTGAGTGAGGGGTAGTCTATCATTTCCAGAGACCCATTTTCCCCTCTGTCTCCCCACAGTGAGTGGATAGAGTGTAAAATCGGATCGACTTCTCCAGAATGGTTGTCCTGTTCGCAGTTTTTGTGAAGATGGATCATCTCTCACCTGGCACCTCCCGTTCTCCGAACTCTCTCGTGGCCCAGCTCAGGGTTAGTCTAAGCTCGTTGGTTAGTTTCCTAGCCTCTTAGATGCCAGAGATTGCTTTTATAAAATGGACAAACGATAACTTTGCGGAGGATGATATCCTACCATAATTACACCACGCTAATCAATATGCTTATTTTTAATCCTGCTTACTTTTCAATGGCAAAACATTCGTCTTGAAAGCAGTTTCCAAACATACATTACTCTGTGGTCACCAGGATGTATAATAGATCACTACGCTTATTTCTCATGTCTCAGCGAAACTTGTGCTCTAACTAGATCTCCCTTCCTACTTCTTTCTCCAACCTCTGGTGACACCACTCTCCCACGTATCTCAATTTCTGCTCTTTGAGATCCCACGTGGAAGTGTTATACCTCAGGGAGTGAGTGTAGTGTTGGTACAAGTCGCGCGGTTTCCTTGCTTCTCCAAGACCGAATGGTATAATACCATGTCGATATAGCACCTTTCTGTGCTCACTGACATACGCTTTCACATCTCTGTTGTCGCGAACGGTGCTGCAGAGATACAGATGTCAGTTCCTTGTCTACACCAGGAAGTTTCTAAAGCGTTTTCAAACGGGTAGCCAAAGTGTATGTAGTAATTCACATGCCCACCTATAGTGTCCGATTCCCCAACATCCCAACCACTTACTGAGGAGTGAATCTCAGCAAGTCTCTCCTACTGAGCTACACCCCCAGTTCAGAATTAGGTCCCCCCTCCTCCTCTTCCTCATTCTCTCCTTTGTGGGATTCTCTATTTTGCCTAGGCTTCACTCAGCCTCCTGGTTCAAGCAACCCCTCTGCCTTAGCTTCCTGAAAATCTAGGAGCGAGGTTTAGCGCCTCAGCCTTTGGATGCTCGTCATTCGGAAAGTTGTGACACCTTGCGATTTTAATTGGGTTATTTTTCTTGAGTTGCTTGAGTTCCTTATATATTTTTGTTTTTTTTTTTAAAGATTTATTTTATTATTATGTATACAACATTCTGCCTTCATGTATGATCACATGCCAGAAGAGGGCGCCAGATCTCATTACAGATGGTTGTGAGCCACCATGTGGTTGCTGGGAATTGAACTTATGACCTTTGGAAGAGCAGCCAGTGCTCTTAACCACTGAGCCATCTCTCTAGCCCCGAGTTTCAGGTCTTATGTTTAAGTCTTTAATAAGTTTTAGTTGATTTTTATACATAGTGTGAGAGATCAATTCATCCTTCAGTTTTCTTAGCGCCATGTATTGAAGGGAATGTCCTTTCAATGTTGCGTGTTCTTTATCTCTTTGCTGAAAGTCAATTGACCATGAATCATGCAGTTTGATTTATGGTCTTTTTGTCCCATTCCATTGGTCTTTTGTGCCTGTTTTTATGTCAGTGTCATTGATTACACAGCTTTGTAATATGGCTTGAAACAAGAGGCCATTGCCTACAGAGCTCTCTCTCTCTCCCCTCCCCAATATATGTGTGTGTGTCACTAAAGATAGCTTCGGCTATTTGTTAGTTTTCCTTGTATATGTGTGTTCCATATGAATTCTATGTTATTTTTTCTATTTTTTAAAATTACATTGTTATTTTGATAGTGGTCAGTTTGAATGTGAATACTGCTTTAGGCAGTATGAAGACATTAACTATACTAGTTCTTCTAGCCCTTGAATAAAGGATCTTTTCCCTTTATGTCATCTTCAATTTCTTTAATCACTGTTATAGCTTTCCATTTATATATCTTTTTTTGCTTAAATTTGCCTCTAACTATTTTCTGCTATTATAAATAGGATTGTGATTTTACTATTTAAAGGACAGGTTGCTGTAGGTATATATAATTACTATTGACTTTTGCATGTTGATTTCCTACCCCACAGCATTACTGATTCTTTATCCATTTACAGAAGCACGGCTTGAATAGTTGTATACACAATTGCAATTTCTTTTTAAGGTAAGGCCTTATGTTTAGGAACATCTTATCTAAAGAATTCTTTGAATTGTACATTATCAGGTATTTGCTTGCAAACAATAAATCTACTGTATCCTACATACAGCATGCATACAAGCCAGACTTCACTGGGAGAGTGAGCTCTAAGAACATGTCTACTCAAAGGCGCAGTTCACGGTGCTTCCTTCAGCTCTTCCTCTTGACTGCTGTTTTCTAATATCTTCCCACTTTCCTCCCACCCTTCCGCTTGAGGCACGAGGCATTTTACTGAGTATTATAACGTTCTCAGTTCATGCTCCTCATACTTTTAGGTACTTTGGCAATATTTCCCGTTTCTACAGGATGTCTCTTCATATTATTTCGAGTACCCGTACATGAACACTTGTTGAGTTATCATTTGCCCTCTTCTCTAGCAACTGCAGTTTCCCCGAGTATTGTGTGACTGCTGCTTTGGTGCCCACTGATCTTTCATAGCGGACAGGGCCATCACGTGCCGTGGTGCCCGAGGAGTAGGCTGAGAGCCAGACCTTGCTCCTTCACGCCTGTAGCCTCAGAGCCCTGTACATTCAATGCTCTCACTGAAAAGATTCCATATTGGGCAGCTGAAGCCTTGACTAACATAACCTGTAGCCATGGCGTGAGCGAACACAGGATTATAGTCATCATGCTTTATTATCACATTGCAAGACATATATAACTGCTTGGCATTTAGAGTGAAAATTCATCCTGGTGTGTGTTTTGAGTTGGGTTCCTCAGGAAAGAGACTGCATGTAGCATGAATAATAAAAACCCAGAGGCAGGGGGGCTGGAGAGATGGCTCAGAAGATGAGCACCGGGTGCTCTTTCAGAGGTCCTGAGTTCAATTCCCAGCAACCACATGGTGGCTCACAACCATCTATAATAAGATCTGGTGCTCTCTTCTGGTGTGTATATGTTAACAGAACATTGTATGCATAATAAATAAATAAATCTTTAAAAAAAAACCCAGAGGCAAATATTGGGGTTCAGTCTGAAGATGAGAAAAGCAAAACAGCTAAGTTGCTAGAAAACTCTTACCTCTATGAAATCTTCAGACTGAAAGAGAGCAAGTTCCTGCCTCATTCTGCCTTATATTCCTCTTTAGTGCTGGGATTAAAGGTGTGCATCATTACTGCTGGCCTCTATAGCTAACTAGTGTGGCTGCTGGGACTGAAGGTGTGTGCCTACACTGCCTGGCCTGTGTGGCGGACTAGTGTGGCTGTTCTGTGTTCTGGTCTTCAGGAAAGCTTTATTTATTAAAACACAAATGAAATGCCACTACATTTCTGCCTTTCTTGTCTAAAATAAAAAGAAGGCTATAACTAATATAAGAAAAATGATATACAATAAGTACAATAACTATATACAATATATACAGGCAGTAAATACATCAACAATGTCTAGTCCATTTGCACTTGACAAATTTAGAGAAAATATTCCATATCTATCCTATCGTGGTGAGTCCAAATCTTTTTTTTCATATTCTTTTATTTTTTTCATTCAAAAAAAATTTTACATTTCCTCCCCTTCTCCCAGTCTCCTCCCGCTCCCCCCCACCCCTCCTCCCTCCCCCTGCTTCCTTAAAAGAGAGCATGGTGCCCTGCCCTGTGGAAGTCCAAGGCCCTCCCCCCTCCATCCCGGCCTAGGAAGGTGTGCATCCAAATAGACTAGGTTCCCAAAAAGATAATACATGCAGAAGAGATAGGTCCTGGTGTCATTGTTGATGGCTTCTCAGTCTGCCCCCATTGGCAGAGTCTAGTTTGATCATGTGCTCATTCAGTCCCAGTCCAGCTGGATTTGGTGAGCTCCCATTAGTTCAGGCACACTGTCTCAGTGGGTGGACCAGCCCTTCATGGTCCTAACTTCCTTGCTCATCTTCTTCCACCTTCTGCCCTTCTACTGGACCTTGGGAGCTCAGTCCATTGCTCTGATGTGAATGTGGGTCTCTGTCTCTACCTCCATCCATCGGACAAAATTTCTATGGTGGTGATCAAGATATTCATCAATGTGACTCTGGGACAAGGCTAGTTCCGGCACCCTCTCCTCTGCTGCCCAAAAACCTAGCTGGGGACATCCCCGTGGACACCTGGGATCCCTTCCAGGGCCAAGTATCTTGCCAGTCCTAAAATGACTCCCTTAATGTAAATATCTTATTCCCTTCTCCAATATCCACCTTTCCTCCATCTCCACCCTCCCACTCCCCCATGCTTTCCCGTCCTTCCCTTCTCCTTTCTCCTTCCCCCTCTCCCCTTCCCTCATCCCCTACCCCTACTTTTATCCCCGCCCCCGTGCTTCCAACTTTTGCCTGATGATCTTGTTTGCTTCCAACTTCCAGGAGGATCTGTATATGCTTTCTTTGGGTTCACCTTGCTATTCGGCTTCTCTGGGCTTGTGAGCTAAAAGCTTAGTGTCCTTTGTTTTATGGCTAGGGTCCACTAATGAGTGAGTACATACCATAATCATCTTTCTGGGTTTGGGTTACCTTACTCAGGATAGCGTTTTCTATTTCCATCCATTTGCATGGGTAGCTTGTACCTAATTTGCTTTCTATCATAACTTGCTTTCTGCATCAGGTAAACAAGGAAAACAATAACTACCTAGTCTTCAACTCCCTCAGAGACCCCAAAAAGAAATTATATCAACTAGGTAACATGAAGTTGTGCAAGCAAGCGACTTCCAAAAAAATGTGAGAAATGACAGAAACAGCTGACTGTGTGCAAAGTCACCCAGAGTTCCTCTGCAATGTTGGGGCATCCATCTTTGACCTACAGGCCTAGTGTATCTGGCAGACCTTTCTGTGAAGCAGGATATCCTGAAGGGCTGTTCTATCTTGTCTTGACAATATTTGGCAGCCACTTGCTTTCGTGTCCTGCTTGTCCAATTAGGACAGCATATTATCAACAGTCAAAGCAAGGGCATTTTCTTGCCCAGTGGCTTACTTTTGCCACAAAGAAAGTAAACTCCATGTGGAATTCCTTCAGTGCTCATTATCTTCTCTGAAGTACATTGGTGCTGCCAGGAGCAGACATGTCTCATGGTCATAAAAAAGTGCCTAGGTTATTAAAACATCCTAAATGTCATATTCTGTAGATCTCTGAAGTATTTGAAGATGACCTGTCTATCTAAAATATATCTTGTCTGGCCTTGAAAACATACCTAATGTGACTGCAAGTTTGATTATAATAGGTGATTAACTATAAACCTGCAATTCTTTATTATCCTAAACAGTTGGTAATAATAATTTTCAAGGACTAGAAATTTGCATTGCATTGTTAAATGAATTATATAGGTAAAATACCTTCAACAAGAGTAGAAATGTATGTACAGTCCTAATGAAATTAATCTCAAATTTGTATCAATATACAAGAATTCAATCCAACGTAAAGCATTAAGAAGTAGTAGTTCCTTTTTAAAAGTAGACTCAATAATCTAACTTTTTGTCTCATCATATCTATATCTGTCCTATTTTCTTTTCAGAGTAGATTCAATAATCTACCCTTTTATCCTATCATATCTATATCCCCGTTTTTCTTCTCAAGCAAGAACTCTGAATCTAATCCCCTTTGTTCAACTCTCCTCTTGGCTGTAACCAATAGCAATTTATAACCAACCTCCCTAACCAATGACAAATACCCATAACCCACTGAATGATTGAACCCCCTCCCCACCTCTTGGGAATGTGGATGTCATATTCTCAAATTTACTTCCTGCTGTCTGGATGGCAACAGTATCTTTAGGGGATCCTGAAAAGAAAAATTCGGGTTAATTTTCAATCCCAGGAGAGGTAGCTTTATCATTTGCTGTCCAGTCTCTGTGTAATGGGACAGTGCAGGGCTTGTCTCAAGTCCTGGCTAGAGTAGTCTGTTAGGCTGGAGCATCTCAGCTAGCTGCTCCAAAATTATTCTGAGTAGTTTGTAGTTCAAAGCTGATCTTTAGGTGTTTTTCAGCTTAGTGGTGTTATCATAGTCCTGGAGTAATCATCATTGTGGGGCTCCATCCTCCTGATGGAGACTTAAAAGTCGTAGTTAGGTGTGATTAACGTTTACTGTAGAAAAACAATAGACTCAAACCCAAAATCATGTACAGGAAGGTAGATGAAACCTTTTTTCTAGAATTAGTCAGTACTCTATATGACCATTAATATCTTGACAGAAAGTTTAGAATATATATATATGTGTGTGTGTGTGTGCGTGCGTGTGTTAATCATATAAAATTTACACCTTAAGAAAAGCTGTTAAAGAGTCAATATAAAACCAAAGGATTATGAGGTTAATGGCAATAAAATAGTCCTTAAATATTTATTTTTCTTCTGTCGCATATCAGGTGGCTTTTCTGACATAGGACAGAGAGTTCAGATTTCACTTTAATAAGCAAGTTGGGTTTAGAGAAGGAGACCTTCAGTGACAATGCCATTTATTTGTATTTTTAGTTTTGGTCTTTGTTCATTTATAGAAGTTTGCCAAAATACTCACTTTATGTACTAAGAGGAACGGGCTGCGTCCCACCGCCCAGCTAGCTTACACCTGAAATAACCACACAGAAATTGTATTAATTAAATTACTGCCTGGCCCATTATATCTAGCCTCTTCTTGGCCAACTCTCACATCTTGATCTAACCCATTTCTATTAATCTGTGTTTACCACGAGGTTGTGGCTTACTGGAAAGACTCAGCATGTCTGACTATGGTGACTCCATGGCGGCTCTCTCTGCCTGCCTTCTTTCTCCCAGCATTCAGTTCTTTTTTCTCCTGCCTATCTAAGTTCTGCCCTATCAAAAGGCTAAGGCAGTTTCTTTATTCAACCAATGAAAGCAACACAAATACAGAAGGACCTCCTACACCAACTTTATGCTTTCCCCTGAATTTTTTGTTCTCTCTTCTATAGCTGTTTTATTATCTAGAGCAGTATGGTTTCTTACAATAATACTAGGTTCTTTAATTGCTCTGGGAAGGAGTTTCCTCTATAATGGCAGGAAGCAAATGACTGAACTGGATTTGGCCGAGGTGTCTGTGAGAGGCCCCTCATGGAGTTTCCCAATGGCAAGGATTACTTGAATATTCCTCATTGACCTACATTCATTAGTTCAATGCCTGCCTTTGTCACACCTTTTGTATAATCCAGAAGGGAGGGGACATTCTGAATGGATTATTCTTAGAAAAAACATAGTTTCTAGGAATGCCCTGTCTAAAATCCCTTTTAAGGTGACCTTGTTTGGCCGGGTGGTGGTGGTGCACGCCTTTAATTCCAACACTTGATAGGCAGAGGCAGGTGGATTTCTGTGAGTTTGAGGCCAGCCTGGTCTATAATAGCTAGTTCCAGGATAGGCACCAAAGCCTACAGAGAAAACTCTGTCTCAAAAAAAAAGGTGACCTTGTTTGCCACAATTATAACATTTGACATTTTGATGTTTTCCTCAAACCTCTTGAAATTACCTTTCCTATCCAAGCTTCATCATGGTCATGAGATTCAATATTGATTGTATCTCAGATTCATTCCTCTAAAGGTGCTGACCTTGCCTTTAGCAGCCTAATTATCCTTTTTCATAGAGAATTGGCATTTTCAAAAGCAAGAGGTTCAATTATTATTGGCCTAGCTTGTGAATTCAGTATCATTCTGCTTACTGATGAAGTCAATCTTTGTAAGAAATCTTTGGGCCCTGTATAACTTTAGTAAATGACTCAATTTTCTTTCCTATTTCTCCAACTCTGTGCCAACCATTCAAAGCTGCTGCATGGCATAAAGCCAGGGTGTGGCCATCATATACAGCTTGCCTTTATAGTATTATATTCTCCTTCTCCAAGAATTTGATTGGGAAATTTTTCCTACCTTTAGTTTTACTCTGTTGTTAAATAATCTTAGCCTCTTCTCTGATCCAGGTACTCCATTGTAATTGTGGACCAGGCTCTAAAACCCCGATTCTATCTAGTCTTTAGGGAGAATTTTTTTTTTTTACAACCTGACCACAAATTTAACATTTGCTTCACAAAAGGTGAATGCATGCCATGTGAGACCATTGCTTCCTTGAACCTCCTTAAAGTAACAGTAGCACAGGAGTCCAGATAGCTGTAATGGAGCCTCTGCCATTTGGCAGTTCCTGTAAGGCTACTGGATATAATAAGGTTGGCTCTCTGAAAACCTTAGACTTTTTGTCTGTGTCCTTATAATGCAATGCTTAAATTGGTTCTCCATTAAATTTCTCTGTCTGGATTTGAATATCTCTGTGATCTGTTTTATTGGGTATTTCTAAGGTCTCTATCTTAACACTTAGTAACCAACTTTTTTATTGATAAGACAAAAATGATAAAGCTGATATTGTTTACAATTGACATTACATAAATCCCATTTAAATTAGATATCCTCTCATTTAATGGCTGCATTTTCAAACTGTCTAGCATTTTATTATACACAGACCCAAATCCCCCCACTGTAATGGTTTTTCCCATTTTTTAATGTGGGGGGAAAAACTGTCTCTTTTAACTAATTCCTCCCTTTAAAGTTTCCAAATTGTCTCACCAAATCTACCGACAATGTTGATGAAGTTGTGAGGCTGATTGCTGCAGCATAGATCAGTAAAACCTGACTGGATTTCAAGGCATCAGCCTGAGAAGGGGGTGCAGGGAGACCCTACAACCCACAGTAGAGAGAGAAAGAGAAAGAGAGAGAGAGAGAGGGAGGGAGAGAGGAACAGCTGTGTGAGAATGCACAAGAGATTGTTCAGAAAAAGCCCTTGTGCCAGGGGATGTCTGAAGGCAGAACCAGCCAGTCTAGGGCAGGTGAGTCCTGTGGCATTTGGAGCCCAGGTGCTTCTGGAGCTTGGGTAGCAACTGGAGACTGTTTCAGAGAGGCTACAACGGGAAAAATCCCAAACTCACTGAGAAGCTTGGGGAAAAAAGAAAAGAAAGCCTCGCTGGGTGGGGCTGGAGCCCCATGTGCAGCTCTGGCCTGCACCAGTGGCTAAAAAGCCACAGGCAAGCGACTTTTTCATGAATTCATACTCCAAAGATTGGGCGCCAAATGTAGCATGAATAATAAAACCCAGAGACAGATACTGGGGTTCAACCTGAAGAAAAGCAAAGCAGCCAAACCATTAGAGAGCTCTCACCTCTATGAAATCTTCAGACTGAAAGGGAGCGAGTTCCTGTCTCATCCTGCCTTGTATTCCTCTCTAGTGGATTAAAGGTGTGCTCCCCCTACCATGGATAGAACTGTTCCCTCTATCATGCCTTCCCTGCTGTGATGAACTGAAACACACCTGAGTCTTCAGCCAAAATAAACCTTCCCTCCCTTGTTTCTGAAGAACATTTTATCAAATAGATGAGAAACGTAATGAATACACCTGTTAATGGTGGTGACTATCATAACTTATTGGCTTTATCTAGAGCAGTGGTTCTTACCTGTAGGTTGCAACCCCTTTGAGGGAGTCAAATGACTCACAGCGATCACCTAAGATCCTTGGGAAACACAGATATTTGCAGTATGATTCACAACAGTAGCAATATTACAGTTATGAAGTAGCAGCAAACATAGTTTTATGGTTGGGAGTCACCACAACATGAGGAACTGTATTAGACTGTCACAGCATTAGGAAGGTTGAGAGCCAATGGTCTACAGCAAAACCAAATTTTTCATATCTTTATGACAGACATTTTGATAATTGCAACTCTTACCCTGTACTTGAGACTGGGACTTAGCTCTCTTTGATGTTTGTATTCCCAAGATCACTCCCCAGTCTTTAGGAAATATTCTGAGTCTTGAGATTTGCAGAATGTGTATTTAAGATTTACCAAGGGACTGGAGAGGTGGCTCAGAAGTAAAGAGCACTGGCTTCTCTTCCAGAGATCCTGATTCCCAACAACTGCACCGTGGCTCACAATTATCTATAATGAGATCTGGTGCCCTTTTCTGCTGTGTGGGCAGAACATCATATAGATAATAAATAAAATCTCAAAGAAAGATTTACTAAGACTTACACACATTTGGAAAGAGATTTTGGAAGTGGAGAAAAGATTGTCTTATTTTCAATTGGGAGGAAGCTTCTAGTCTCTGTTTAACTTTGTCATTGCCTTGTGTGTCTAACTCATTTAAGGCTAAATATCTTTGAAGTACAAAAATATTTTTGGGAATGAGCAGAACCTAAACCACCATTTAAGCATCCGTGGATGGCAACACTGGTGAACACAGCTCAGTCTTGGTGTTAGACCAGATAGTGCCATATAGTGTCTTGGAGAGTTGTACTTAGTCTCCGCTGCGCTCATGGAGGAACTGTATAATGTATGACTTCTACCCCCAAATAAGGATGACAGCATTTACAACGTGAAACTACTACAAGTATCAAATTAGATAATGCATGTAAAACCCATATTTAGTAATTGATCACTGGTTCTTTCTCCTTTTTCTGAATGTATACCCTAGCAGAGAAAAAAAATATCTATAGTGCACAATAATGCTAAGAGAGAAGATTTTATATTAGTGATTCTCACCATTATCAAATAAAGTTAAAAAAGAAATAGATTAAAAATGAGTAGTAAAAGTTGATTGGCTGTGTTTGCAAACGTGCGACTGAACTTCAGCTTACGCTGCCAGTTACTAAGGCCCGTGGCCTTATTTAACTCTATTTGGGTTAAACAACCAATGAATCTACAGATTTTTTTTTGGCTTGGGTTATTTTAAATTGTATTTTTGTCTGGGTTGTCAACTCATTTGATTATGAATTCATAACCGAGAGCTTTTCTTTAGCTTTTTGTTTTTGTCCCTTGTAGAAAGTAGACACGAACAATGGTTGTCACCGCAGAATTTCTTGAGTAATTCGTGTACAAATTTTGTGTTGTTTTTATGTCCAGAATGTCCTGATTCCTTTGGGATGAACCAATTCTTTCTTAGCAGTTTGTTTTTGTTTTGTTTTGTTCTGCTTACTTTCCTTTATTCTTCTGTCTCTTGATTCCCTCCCAGCGTTGCTAGTGGCTTACTTCGCTGTAAGGAAATTCCTTTCGTCTTCAGAACATCAGTGAATGGCCCCTTTATCTTCTGGAGGTTTCCACTCATGTGAACTGTTACAAACGGGTATACCAGTGTGTCAGATGAGCATGGGAGAGGAGGCAGGGTGGTGCAAGGGGAAGGAATTCCACCCTCCTCGTAATAAACCTCCAGGTTCGTTCCACTGTGGTCATCTGCTTTCCTGAGACAATGAATATGCTTGACAGAGGCTTCTATATGTTTTGTTTGTATACTCGCTGGGTTTGGAGGCTCAATGCTTCGTCTCTCTGCCTGTCTGTCTGTCTGTCTGCTCTCATTTGTCTCCCAATCATCTGTTATATGCATCCTTCTCTATAGTAGTATTGTGCACATTATAAGTCCCATGGTAAAGAGTTTTAAGACGATGAAAGCAAACATCTTGCTAAGAGTGATAACGTCATGGATCAGTATGCTGTATACTAACTCCTCCCCCCCCATTGGTCATTCATCAAGAAAATGCCCTACAGACATGCCTACAGGCCAATCTGAGGGAGGTATTTTCTCAGTTGAGGTTCCATCCTCCAAGATGACCCTAACTTGTGTTAGGTTTTTGTGTCAGGCTGAAAATCTGACCAGCACAGTGCTTGTAAGCCGAGCAACAGGAGCAGCTGGGATGGGCCTGAAAGTTTGGGAGCAGCCTGGGTTACATTGTGAGTTCTTATAGAACCCAAGACCACAGCAAGCGGAGAAAACCACAGGGAGAAAGCCAGGCAGCAGCGTTCCGCCATGATCCCTGCAGCAGCTCCTGCCTACGGGTTCTTGCTTGAGTCTGTGCCCTGGCTGCCTATCCTGATGGACTGTGATTGGACACGCCAGCGAGACGAACCCCTTCCCCGGCAAACTGCGTTTGGTGTCGGTGTCCACCGCAGCAATACAAAGCAACCCAAGACAGGATGTACCGCTACCCTAGCCTAAACACCGCTGAGAGTTTAAAGTATTCACCAGAGTCGTCCTTGATATGTGACGCTTTCCCGTAATGTTTAGACAATTCTTCAGTTTTGGATTATTTAAAAAATTCTTTTGACTGTGGTTATAACCAGGCAAATAATTGGGGTTATCAATCTCTCTGTTTTGTCGATCCTCTGAACTTCTTTTAAGATATGCCCCACATACATCCCCCAAAACACACACTTACATATGGTCAAACTGATAATACTGGACGAACTGGCAAATTTTTTTTTTTTGAGATATGGTCTCACTGAGGTATGACACTCATAATGTAATCCAGACTGGCCATCACAGCAATCCTCCTGACTCAGTCTCTCAAGCGCTGGGATAACAGGCACAAGCCAACAACATACTATTCTAGAATCTGTATACTGAACATAGATAATATCTCAATTTACTTTTTCATATATTTAGATGGATATGAAGGTGAGCCCTCGTATTTCCTTGCCACAATTTTGGGAGACCGTTGCTACAGTTTAAGAGTTTGAGAAAAATTCATTGAATTTCCATTATGTGTCCAATAAATTTATATAAAAGTGAATAAGACCCAAATATTAGTCTAACGTAGAGGCAGACACATGTGAGATAGATTAATATAGCTCGACAAATGCAAAAGATCTTAATGAAGGGTAAAAAGTAACTTGGGATTTTATACAAATGAGACATAAAATCATCAGATTATATTCAGTGGGCTTCTGCTAGCCCGGTAGGGATAAAAATAAAGCAGCCAGGGTTGTAGACAGTACTCATGGGCACATGTGCAGAAGTACCCGGACTCTAATTGGCTGGCACTGGAAAGTCAATGAATAGTAATAAGTGGGGAGAGCAGACATGTTTGATGCTTGTCTCTCCAACTACAATGTGGAAAAGGATCAACACTAGAATATGACATGGGCTCGCTGCAATCAAAGTATTGGTACTAGATGGGACTCTGAATAGATCTAGAAATAAGCTAACGTATGCCTAAGAATTTACTGTATGATGAGAAAGATAATTCTTGTATTCAAGAAAACTCACATAACCTGGCAAGCCCTTATATACACCCATGCTGTAGCAGGCTTTCTTGGACTAGCAGCCCTGAAAACATGGCATGGAGACTTCTTATTAATTATGAATGCTTGGCCTTACTTTAGGCATTTTCTAGCTAACTCTTTTTGTCTTTACTTTAATGAACCCATTTCTATTAATCTATATGCTTTGCCGAGGCGCGTTTACCTACTCTGTGTTCGGCTCATCCTGCTTTCCTGCCTCCTCCATGTCTGACCTGCTGCTGCCAACAGGGTGCCCCTTCTCTCTGCCCAGCAGCCCCACCTGTGCCTCCTGTCCTAGCTACTGGCCGTTCAGCTTTTTATTAGACCCATCAGGTACCTTCGTCAGGCAAGGTGAAAGAGCAACGCACTTTTACATAGTTAAACAAATGCAGCATAAACAAATACAGCGTATCTTTACATAGCTAAACAAATATTCCATTCCACAGCACATGTAAATAAATTTTTTATATAAATCTAGAAAGAATAGCTATTTACATATTTAAAAAGCAATCTAATAAAGTTTTTGTTATAAAATTAACATTCTGGGGCTGGAGAAATGGCTCAGTGGTTAAGAGCTCTGGCTGCTCTTCCAGAGGTCCTGAGTTCAATTCCCAACAACCACATGGTGGCTCACAACCATCTGTGATGAGGTCTGGTGCCCTCTTCTGGCGTGCGGGCATACATAGAGGCATATTAACATTGTATTTCAAAATTAACCAGACTCAAAGTTTATACATCTCAATGAATATAGTTATATATATATATATATATATATATATATATATATATATATATATCCATTCTGAAGCTAAGGTGCTTCACATTCAGTTCCACTATTGAACATATTTTTATGCACTTATACACTACCAGTCCTGAAATAATATAATGAAGTTTATAAAATTAAAGAAAAAAACAGCCTTCCAGGAAAGGGCAGAAAAAATGCCCTCAACCCAGAAATATAAGAGTTCTTTCCCTTCCTCTGCCACGATGGAGACCAAACCCAGGACTGTAAGCAGTTTGGATGCTAAGCCAGAGCTCCATCCTGAACAGCGCCTTTTAACCAATCCCGGAGACTCGAAAGCTGTCAGAGAAGACATCTATCTGGCCGCAGGGAAATAACTCCAGATAAATACGGACACCATAAAAGACTGTCGCCTGTCATTTGTTAGTTGGAACGTCTGGGAAGCATAGAGTTAGGTTTGAACAAACGTAGGCATGAAAAGGAGGGACACAGGGAGCTGTCGTCAGCTTAGCTGTGATCCAACTCAGCTGGTCCTCGCCGTGGGACAAATGTTGTGATGGCAGCATGGCTAGAACCTACTGGCTGGAGGTGATGCAGTAAAGAGAAGACATACCTTCAGTGACCAGTGCCTCTCTTACCCCTGGCCATGGACGGCCCCAGAAGACTGGGAGGATAGCGTAGAGGCTGAGGTGGACCCTGCAACAGTGAAGGCTGAAGGCTGTCAGGAGTCATAGCCTCAGCAGCTGGGTCTCTTTGAAACAGTTCTGTGTTTGCACAGACTCTTACAGACAACAAAGAGGCATTCGATCTGATAGGAAACTGGGCGAAGTGCAAGTGTGTGTATGTGTGTGTGTGCACATATATACAGGGCACTGTACAAGACCAAGACCAAATGCAAGAAACTCCCATTTTTTCATAAATAGAAACGTGATTCTGTCAAATTTGTGTTCTTACAATCTTGTTTATGTCAGCATAGAGCCGTAATCTGAACCTTAATTTGAGTTACTTTGTAAGGCAGGAGAAGGTTGGTGTGAGTAGAAGAAATTGGGTAAGGCAAGCAAAGGATGAAAAGCGTCACAGTGAACGACATGCACTGCTCACTTTTATGTAATGATTTCTCAGGTTGAGAAGAAAAGCGCTCTGGGGACTTAGTACTTAGCTCACAGAAATGGTTAAACAAATAGGTCACATAAATGAAAATGTCCAAAATTTCGTGGGATATATAAAAGTCATTTGTTTTACTATTGTAGTAGGTGCCAACTACACTTATTTATCTGTTTATTTGATATGAAGCAAACAGCGCCTGGCCAGAAGCATAGAACTTTCAGTTCTCCTCTCTTCCTTGTTCTCACCTGGAATTCAGCCCAAAGCCATGGGTAAGTTTTCTCTGCTCCCTACAGCTTCCATTTAAAAGGAAGAACAGAAGGAAAGAGACATGTGGCGGAGTCTACCAACAGGGCAGGAGGATCCAGGGACACCCATCACATCAGTGCAAGCCTCTGCTTTACAATGAACAGTTAAGGACGTGCTTTGGTGTGCTTTCGTTAGTGAACATTATTAGTGGTGGATACATGAGGAGGACGGAGAGAAGACAAAATAGCGTGTTCATGCTACTTTTGGTAACAAAGTATTTTTCTCCTCTACTGGGTCTAGTAGAGGTAAGAGACACTCCTGATTTGCAGTTGCAAGCCATGTACTACTATATTTTCAGAGATAAAACACTTTTAAATGCATAATTTAATATAAAAACTGAGCTAGGTAAAAGATTACAGTTCTAGCGTAACCACCTGTTTTACTTTTTCTGAGGTTTAGCTGTCAAAGCTGTCGGTTGATGAGAAGCGTGGCAGCTGTAACAAAATTAGAAAGCACATCACTTCCTTTGGAAGTGTCAGTTCACGCCGGGCGTTGGTGGCACACGCCTTTAATCCCAGTACTCGGGAGGCAGAGGCAGGCAGATCTCTGTGAGTTCGAGGCCAGCCTGGCCTACGAATTAAGTTCCAGGACAGCTAGGGGTGTTCTACAGAGAAACCCTGTCTTGAAAAAAAGTGATATTTTAATGATGACACTATTTTGTATACTTTGCCCAAGTTTAAGCACACATTCCTCAGGGAGCTCCTCCAGTCACTTCTGCCTGCGGCTCTCAGGTCAGTTCTTGGAGTCCCATTTTGGTTAGGGTAAAGTTGGAAGAAAAAGCTTCTCTCATTATGAGAAATATAACATCGCGCAATGCTTGTCTCTATCACGCTGCTTCGCAGGGTAAATCCAGGCTCACTGCGGATGCTTAGGATTTGAGGTGTTTCCTCGAACAATCCTTTTCGTCGTCCACAAACAGCTGATTCTATCTGAACTGTTTAACCAGCTCCATTTATGAGGGCCCGAGACTGGCACACGTCCTAAGTGTGGCTCAGCATCGGCTGCTACTTTGCTTCAGGCCAGGGGTAGAGGCGGTTGTATCCATGGTGACCCATATGACTCAGCGAGAGTGGGAACATCAGGACACATGGGGATTGAGGACAGACACACGTTGGCCATCCAGCTTCACCAGACATTTGGCCTCAAAGGATTTTTTCCTTAAAAAAGTCGTTTTTATAGAAATTCATGTCATAAACTAGACAAGCATATTATGATTAATGAAAGAGCTATATACCAGAAAATTTAGAACAAAACGGTTTTACCAAGGAAAACATTCTTTAGGGCTGGTGAGACGGCTCATTGGGTAAAGGTGCTTTCTGTCAATCCTTACACCTTGAGTTTGATCCCCAGCAAGCTGTCTTCTGACCTCCACATGAGGGCTCTTGTCCACACACAAATAAGAAAGATGCAAAAATGAATCTAAAAGAAATGATAGTTTATTACGATAGTGTTTTATCATTCCACTAAAACCTCCATTACAATTTTATTTTCTTATGCTTCTTCCTCTCAAAAGACTTGAGGTAGACTGTATCAATAAGATTTATAAAACAGGCGTGAGAGTAATGTATCATGCCCGGAAGAATGCTTGGAGAGAGAAATGACTATATTACCTTCCAGTGGGATCTATGATACTAAAAGGCATTGATAAACTCCACGTCTTGGCAAAGGCTGGAGGACTCTTTCCCTGCCCTGTGCAGATGGTGGGTGTGCACCTGGATGGAGAGAAGAGGAAGCCACTGTTATTTGTTCTTGCATTGAAAGCATCAGACATCAGAATCACGTTTGATTTGAAGACTTCCGTCATAATTGTATACTTAGAAAAGATACCAGTTGTCAAGTTAAACCAGTCCTCACTGAGGCCCTATTGACAGAGCTCAGTGGTCCTTCCCATAAATACCTCCGTGGCCTCTGCATCAGCGGGAGCCTAACCGTGGCATGAGCTTGCACTCCGGGACGCGTGTCAAAGTAAGTTAACACACAGAAAAGAAGTCAACGCTGCCTGTCTGTTTTTAAAAGGCATTTGCTCTGCACGCACAGATGGTTCCCAGATGGCTGGCCTCCGGCTCAAGATAGCGTGTATTAGCCTTAGGGTAGATTAGAGCTGGAAACATTGTGCTAATGGGAAGGGACCTGGGCATTCTGCAGGTCGTGGGGCTTTCCCCATATTGGAGGGATGTAGCAGTTATCAGACACTGGCTGCAATTAAACACATCTTGATTAAACTGGAATAGTGTATCTATTATAAACAACTTATAACTTATCATTCTTGTGGGGCCTATTATGGAATGAGTTTATATGTACTTTGAGAAAGTGTTAGTTGATTTTTGCATGTTTATTACAGCAATCTCCTGTTAATTCCTAATTTAAGACAGCCATGTGTCTTAGAGATTCAAAAAAATAAATGATCTTTATATATTACTTATGTTTTCTTTACTGTGTATTTATTCGACCGTCATAGTTTTACTACAATTATCCTACATATTTTGTTTTTTTTGTCTTAGCAAATCACAATGATTGTGGTGTATACTGGAAAGGACCGTGACTCAGGCGGATGGGTGTGACTCCACTAACAGTGCTAGCTTCCTCCTGGGTCACACTCAGTAGGCTTTACCAAGAGCACTGGCCCTTCACACCTATCGATTGGATGCGTTGATAACCCTCCTGGGTCACACTCAGTAGGCTTTACCAAGAGCACTGCCCTTCACACCTATTGATTGGATGTGTTGATAATCCTCCTGGGTCACACTCAGTAGGCTTTGCCAAGAGCACTGGCCCTTCACATGGAAGTGTTATAAACAGGTGGACGAGGGACTCTATGTGTTTCCTCACACCTATCGATTGGATGCATTGATAACCTACAGATTGTGTTAATCAGCTCTCAAACACTCTATTAAATAACTGAAATAAACCAACATGGGTGGGGGAGTTCTTCAGTTCGCAGTTTTGGGGATTTTGGTCCGTGACTTTTTTACCTCGTGGCTTTGGGCCTAAGGCGTGGAATGCGTGTTAGACTATGCAGCCTGAAGACAGATACCTTTCACAACTTTGAAGGGACATGTTTAGTTAAGCCAGCCACTATGATCGCAGTCTTACCCATACATTAATAATCTAGCAATCCCCTTGCTGAATTATGAATCCTGTTGGCAATTACTGGATTGGTAGATTGGAAGGTGGGAGTGTTCTGGGGTGTCCGTTTTTGGAGATGCTTAACTGTATGGTCTGTTGTTCTGACTCCTTTGCCTCTCTGAAGCATAGGATGGCATTTCTCTGTGAAGTAAAACTTTGATAATTTTAATCATTAGTGTATCTCTAGTTCCCAGAACTGCCTGGCACAGAGTAAGTGTTCCAAAGATATTCACGGGACAATTTCTGTAGTATTTCCATTAGATAAAACAATCACTTTGCTTAAAAAAATGATGCTATTACTTCGCACACAATGGGATCTGCTCCTCTAGGATCCTAGAATCCGCTCGAGAGTAGAAATCGAAGATCAGAGTAGGCAGTGGTGAAACAAGCTGAGAGCACTTGTAAGTCATAGTAACTAGAAATCTGAGACTCAATGAATGACAACCAGACAGGCATCTAACCAGGTCTCATTAATTTGAAGATATATTGCCGAAAGTTGCAGCGTATTTTTCTCTGTCCCACCAACCAGCTCCCAAATAAACACACAGAGATTTATTATTAATTATGAATGCTTGGACGATAGCTTAGGCTTCTTTCTAACTAGCTCTTATAATGAATTAACCCATTTCTACTTATTTTCTTGCTGCCACGTGGCTCATGACTTGTTACCTCATCTCTTACATGTCATGTGTCCTCTGCATCTCCTTGCAGTTCTCCCCTTCTTCTTTCTAGCATTCCCTCTGCCCTGAAAATCCTGCCTTGTTTTTGGCTATTCAGCTTTTTATTGAGCCAATTGCACAAAAAGATTACTCCACAACATTTTCCCCTTTTTGTGTAAATGAAAAGGAAAGGTTTTAACTCTAACATACTAAAACAATATATAATAAGAACAATTATGAAGTATTGTCTAAATAGAAAGGAAAGGTATTAACTTTAACAAATGAAACTATATGCAATAAGAGCAATTACCAAGTAAGAATTACATTTACAATGCCCAGTCTATTTGTATTTGGCAAATTTAGAGAAAATACTCTATTATCTATTCTCTCTTGAAGATTCAGAAGTTTTGTACTAATTTATCTTCTATCATAACTAAGGAAAACTATAACTGTAACTCTCTAGTCTTCAATTCCATCAAAGACCCTAGAAGGATATAGTATTATGAGTAAACAGGAAGTACAGTGTAAGCCACTTCCAAACTAAAGACAGACAGACATGTGGCTGTCTGGACAGACCCTCAAGTTCTTCTTCAATATTGGGGTATCCATCTTTAGCCTACAGGCCTAAAATATCTGGCAAAATTTTCTATGAAGCAGGAATTTTGAAAGGCTTTCCTACCTAGTTTTGGCAAAGTTCAGTAGACACTTTCCTGTATGTCCTGGAATTTTGAAGGACTGACCTACTTTATCTTGGCAAAGTCTTTTTCCTTTGTGTATTGCATATCTAATTTGTAGTCAAGTTAAGAACCATTTCTTTGTGCAATGGCTAACCTTGCCACACTAAAAGGAAACTCCATATGGAGGTTATTTGGTGCCTAACATCTTCTCTGAAGTAGATTGGTGCTGACAGGAGCAGATGCATCTCACGGTCATGAAAAGCCTCAGGTTATTAGACATCTTAAATGCTATATTCTGTAGGTCTTTGAAGTGTTTGAAGACCATCTATCTATCTAAATATATCTGTTTAACCTTGAAAATACACCTAATATGACTACAAGTTTGATTATTATAGATTACTATTAACCTGCATTTCTTTTTTATTATTACATTATAAATAATACCAATCAAAATTTCCACTTCCTCCCCTCTTAACCTGCATTTCTTAATTATACATTATATTTTTAAATAAGTTGCATAGGTGCAATACCCAAAACAAGAGTAGAAATATACATCCAGTATAACAAAAATAACCTTAAATTTGTATCAGTGCACAAAAGTCCATACTAATGTAAAATATTTGAGATTAGTGGCTGTTCAAAAGTCCACCTCTTCACCCCATCATTTCTATAATGTATCCCCCCCCTTTTTTTCAGAATGAGATCCCTGAATCTAATTTCCTTTTCTGAGTAGACTCCCTGACCATGACCAATAACAACTTTGTAAACAGTCCCTTAAATGATGATGACATCCGTAACCCACCGAATGACCAAAAACCACCCACCCACCTCTTGGGAATGTGGTGTCATGTTCTCTAGACTGCTCACTGTTGTCTGGTTGTACGGGCGTCTTTGGTGGATAATGGTTAAGTCCTGGCTAGAATAGCCTGTGCGGCTGAGCCATCTCAGCTAGCAGCCTTGGAGGTGTCCTAGATGGAGAACTCTGAGGAAACTGTAACAGAGGCTGGATCTGAGAGGCCGGATCTCCTGGGCCATCCGTTTTCATGGGTGTCTGGTCCCCATGCTTGGAAAACAGAAACCGTCAAAGGTAACAGGCATATGTGTGTTAATACAAGCCAGTCAAAGATTTTTTTGCTTTATGTTTGAGCAAACAAAATATATGTCACTTGTCTAATAGCTTTTCCTCCTTAGGTTTATCTCTTTATGTCTGTAGCCAGGATTTTCAGAGTGTCTTCCCTGATCTGATCTCTATCCACCTTGAGTGAATCCACAGTCTTTTGTTTCTTGTGGAAGCAAAAGCATCACCTTTTCCCTAAATCAACATAATTTTTGAGTTCCATTTTAAAGTTAAGGCAGTCTTAAAGTTTCTTGGTTGGTTTATTTCAGCTGTCCCTTTCACAATCCCATGTCTCCCAGCTTATCAGAAATAAAAAAATTCAGACAACACAATAACATACAGGATCCAGATTCCCTGTGCATTTTCCATATCTATGTGGCTTATTCTTTTTTATTACTTTATTTCTCTCTTTAAAGACTTTACTATTTTTAAACTGTTTTTTATGACTGTCTGTATCCTTTTCTTTTTTCCTTAAGCCTATGCGTATAGTTAAAGACACTGTAACCTGTTAGAGGCTTTTTCCCCATCTGGACCCACCTTACTGTGTATCTGTAACCTTTTCTGTCTGCATGAACGAAAGTCTTTTTCTTTCTTTCTTTTTTTTTTTTTTTTTTTTTTTTGGTTTTTCGAGACAGGGTTTCTCTGTGGCTCTGGAGCCTGTCCTGGAACTAGCTCTTGTAGACCAGGTTGGTCTTGAACTCATAGAGATCCACCTGCCTCTGCCTCCCGAGTGCTGGGAATAAAGGCATTTGCCACCACAGCCCGGCGAATGAAACTCTTAAACAGTTTAGTTCATGGTGGCTCAAGCCCTCAGCCAGCAGCTGAGAGATTAATCTTGCGACTCCACCTTTCTCCCCAGCATTCTCTCATCCTTGAAAATTATGCCTCGCTATTGGCTGTTCAACTTTTTATTAAACCAATCAGAGTGACACCTATTCACAGTGTACAGAGAGGTTATTTCACAGAAGAATGTCAAAGATCAGATAGGTCAGCTTGACTGCTCATCCAGAGATGTCACTTCAGAACTCAGGACCTACGGAATAGCCAGGGGGAAGACTAAGACCTCCTATCTTGCTGAGAAGTTACAGAGGGAAGTGTTATGTTGATACCTATTTCCTGTGTGCCAGAAAATCCTCTGGGAAGAATTCTGAACTCACTGGGTGGCGGCGACACACATTCTTAATCCCAGCACTCAGGAGGCAGAGGCAGGCAGACCTTTATGAATTTGAGGGCAACCTGGTCTGCAGAGCAAGTTCTAGGAACTCTGGTAGCAACACCAGCTTCATTTTTCCTGTGGTTTGAATGCCTTTCAGAGCCCATTCATTATAGGTTTGGCCTGCAGCTGTGCTCTCTTGGGAGGTGGTAGACCCTAATAGTCGGGACCTGTGGGGAGTTTTTACTGCACTGGGAGAATGCCCTTGAAGGAAACTGTGACCTTTGTTTCCTCCTACCCACGTTTGTAGCCTCTGCGGGGCAGGCAGGCACACAGGGAGTTTTTAATGTAAGATTGCAGGCATGAGATGCCTTCTGATCTTATGGCAGAAGAAAATAGAACAACAAAAAACCCCTCTCTCCATATATTCCAAAATTCTCAAGGTCGAGTGGATTAGACAGCCTTCCTGAAGAGATGCTCAAAGTCATTATCAATTCCTGTGCATTCGTGTTCAGAGAAGACACAGGGAAGACTGCTAAGGAAGAGAAGGCACGAGGGCCCAACTTGGACATTTGACAAAACATTTTGCAAACCATATGCTGTACTTTCTGGCTTTTCCTTATTTGAAAGCCACTGACCTTTATTGTTAGATGATACTAATACTATCTTAAAATGAATATAAAGACATACACAAATGTAGGAAAGGAAATTCTGGTAATTAATACTCATGTCAGAAGATGATGAATAAGATAACTGTAGTGTTAACCATCTTCAAATGACAAGTCACACACAGAAACTTCGTTAAAGTGACACGGAAAGAACAAGTGAAGCAAGAACAGCTGTAAAAGACAGAAGTTAGATGTAATGACCACTGAGTGCCAGAAAAATAATAGCCTAAAATCAATTATATCTCTGAGGACAAAATAAAACTATTTCCTATTTAACACAGTTGTGACACTTGCTATTTTGGCTGTACTTCTCATCCTCTCACTAGAGGGCGGTGTTGCTTCTAAAACCAGAACTCACTGTTCATCTCTAGGACATTCAAGAAAAGGTAGAAGTCTTCCCAGCATTGCCCAGACGATGGTAAATGTCAAATATGAATCTCCCCCAAAAGCTCCATCCAGTTCTGACTGTTTGGAGCCTCAGGCGAGCTAGATAAAAAAGTGAAGAAATGCACCGTAGGAGCTGGCTAGCAGAGCTAATGTCAGTGTCCGCGCTAGCCAGCCCCAACACCCAAGGCTCATTTCTTCTGTTAAAGAATTGCCCTAGATGACCCCCAAGAAGCCAGCGCATGCTTAAAAATGCTAGAGTTCTAACAAATTTCTGGGTCTACAGGGCTGAAGAATTTCTTGGTGCTCTTGGCAGAGTCAAGGAAAAACAAAGTCTTGAATTATGAAATAATTAGTAATTGAAATACTTTTAATGCTCTGGGGTTTAATATAGACCTCAATGCTCCAAATCTTTTAAATAAAAATGCTGTCTTCCGTTTCTCTAGGGATCTTAGAGCTATTGTTTGCGTTTGCTGGTGGTGTGGTTAATTCAGTTGAATCCCTGCTCCACGCGAAGATCTCTCCTCTTGGTGGAAAGGGCAAAATGGATTTATTCAGATTTAGATATAGAGAGGAGGCTAAACCCTTGTCAGATAGGAACGTTGTAGAATAGAGACTGAACCTGCCAATGACCTTGTAGTTGTATGGCTTCCGTCACACCGGTGTTTCCTTAGGCGTCGTCCCCAGGGTTTTAGTTGGTCTGTTTCCTTTTACCCTGCCTCTTTCATCCAACTCGTTGTCATATTTACTCAGTTTGCAGAGTGAATGCAGAATCCGCTCGTGGAACCTCCAGGCGTGTGAAGTCCCAGGGTTCTAGCAAACCCTAGTTTATCTCCGCATGGGCTTGGCATAAGGATTGGCAGGAGAGCTTGCATTTCACCCCTTGAGGTGCCAAGTGTCACCCCCACGCCAGACGCTCTGACAGTCTCACTCAGATTTGCTGCTTTGCAGAGTGTTTCCTCCGGCATCTCCCTGGGACCTCCTCTCCTCTCTTCCCCTCCCCATTTTGGGGGCACCTTCAGGCTGCTTTAGCGTTTCTAAACTTCCTAAAATGTACTCCGAGTGCCTGCGGGAGGGCACACTGGCGCGCGCACCCTTGCCTAGTACCGGAGCCGCCGGGGCCGGGCGGGCTCGGAGCTCCAGCACACATTCCATTCTTCGCGCTCGGGCACACCCCTCCGCGGTGTGGATTGGTCGGGCCGAACCCCCCCGGCGAGCCTCGGCTCGCGAGAGGCTCAGACGCCTGCCAATCCCCGCGGGCTGTCAAAACAAGTCTTTCCCTCCCTGTCACGGGCGAGCGGAGTGGAGGCCACCGCCGCACTTCCTGGGGCCGCCGCGCCGCGGTCGGCGGGCAGGTGGCGGGTGGCCCGTCCGCAGTCACCGCTCCGGCCGCACGCGTCCCGGCTCGGGAGGCTCCTGGCCCGGCGCCCGGCGCCTTTTGTCTGCGCCGAGCGGGCGTTGGCATCACGTCTCCGGTACCTCCCGCTGCTTTTCAGCCTGCTTCTCCCTCCCGCTCCCATCTTCTCCCCGCCCCCCGCCGCCGGCCCGCGCCGGCCCGCTGACCTCCTGGACCACAGCCCGAGGACGCCTCTGCCCCAGCGATGTCTCCTCTCCACAAAGTTGCGGCGATCGCTGCAGCCGCCGTCGGGCGCTGAGACAAAGTCCGGCGGGGCTTTCTCCCGGTGCCTGAGCGCACCACTGCCGGGGGCTGGACACCGGTGTCGGTCGTGCTGTCTCGCTGGGAGCTTCCGAAACGTGCTTGGCTATGGCCGAGGGCGCGGCTGGCAGGGAGGGTCCGGTGCCTCTCGACGCTGCCGGAGGCGAGGACGACCCCCGAGCCGCCGCCGACGCTTCCTCCGGGGACGCTGCACCCGCGGCCTCGGGTGGCCGGATGAGGGACCGTCGCAGCGGGGTCGCACTGCCAGGAGCCGCAGGGCCCCCCGGGGACACCGAGGCCGGCCTCCTGGAGGCTGCGCGAGCGACCCCCAGGCGCAGCAGCATCATCAAGGTAAGCCGAGCCGCAGCGGCCCTGAGCGTGAATGTGGGTGTCGGAGAGGTAGGGGACCTCCGGCAGGATGTTCATTGCCCCAGGCAGGAATCGCGGGCAGGGCATTGTTTTCTCCCACCTCCGTCATTGCCAAACCTTCCTGCCTAGTCCGGAGACTTCCCAGACTGTGCTCTTGGCCTTGAGAAGCAGAAGTGACTTCCCCTCTGACAGCCAGGGAAAAGTTCCCCTTTGCGCTCTGCGCTTCTGCGGTTTGATGGATGCTTTCCCTCATTTTCTCGGCAAGCTTCACTAATCGGTGGACAGGAGGAGGAAGGGAGGACTTGGGATAAATGCAGACCTGCGGGCTGGCTGTGCATTCTCCAGCCGAGGGCAAGCTTTTCCCGGATCAGCAAAGGCGAAGCATAGCTTACTTTCAAGTGTGTGTGGGAGATCTCCCCCCAGATACAAACGGTGCCAAAATTCTGAAATGCTTGAACTTTGCAGATAGGCAGGCAGAGTTTGCAGCCTAGAAAGGATGAAGGAAGAGCTCAGCCAGAGTTTTCGCGCTGCAGAAAACACACATCCGGGAAAAACGTTCCCAGACTCCCCTAGCACCCCCAGAGGATTTGCCTTTATCCATCTGCCAAGGAACTGTAAACCTTTCTTCGCCCCTATTTGTTTATTTCTGTCTCCCACACTGAACTTGTTTCTCCTGTTTGAAAGTTCATCTTTTGGGTGCATGACCTTGGAGTAATTTTTTTTTTCAGGTAAGCCCCTTGGCACTGGCTCTAAAATAGGGCCTTTTGGCGTAGGTCCATGTGATTACTGCGTACATGTGAGATTAAAGTTCATCTTGGTAGAGCATATGTGGATACACATATATCCATGTGTGGATACACACAGCGCACCGCAGAGGGCAGCCAAAGAAGGACGTGGAAGGAAGGACGCTGAAAGGGTTGCTGTTCAGCTTACTGACTTACTGGGTAGGCTCCTATGTTCAGAAAGCCTGCTTAGGTTTAAACCGAGCAGCCGCTGGTCATGCCTGTCTTCTTTCCCGAGCTACCAACACCAGCGTTTGTGCTCCCATCCACCTAGCTCCAAGCACTATCTACGCTTTTCCCCAAACACGGACCCACAGAAATTCAAAAGCTACAGGGAGATTTCTATGTGAAAAGTGCCCAGGAATTTCAAGTAACCTGTCGTAGTTTATTTTGTGGCTCTTTCATAATATACACAGAGAGTTATAGTCTGGATGTGAATTTGGATAAAAGAGAAATGACCCTCTTAACACTCCACGTCAGAAATCACACTGTCTTGAAACAATAGTATCGTACGTAATTGGGAAACAGGTACATTTGGAGTACAAGATGCAGATTCTACGAGAGGACCTGTGTGTACGAAAATAGGTACTGTGGGGTAGTTTAAAACATACGACGGTAAACGCAGGGGGTCTCTGTGATATTGTGAAACATATAACCCATGCAGCAAAGGGACTGTGCACATTGTTGCAGCCAGCTTACCACTGTGCCACTAGGTGTGCTTCTGCGTGTTGGAAATCCTGGGGATGTGGTCACGCAAGCTTGAGACTCAGCAATCAAGAGCTTGACACGGGAGGTTCTTCACTTCCAATGTAGCCTCCTGCACACAGCCATACCCGGCCTTAAAACAAACAAGCCCCGCCCCTGGACTACATTCTCGGAGTGCGGGTTTATATTCCCGTAAGGGTCGGCCCTGAGTAATAATGCCTCTTTTGTTTAGAAGTTTGTTTGGTGACCAAAAGGAAGACAGCAGAACATTACATTTTCTCCATTTAATGGTAAATGAAACAAACACATAATAAACGGTGTTTAAAATTAAAGATACTATAAAATTAGCTGAACTATTTTAAAGCATAAGATTAAAACAATTAAACCTTGCAAAGGAGTACTTTCTACTTCACACTCCCATTTACATAGCCTACCCTATAGCTATTAACGTTTTCTTATGCATCCCTTCCAAAATAGTCCATGCGCTTGTAGGCATATGTATCTATGACTATGTATCTGTGACTAACGGCTGAGGCCCTTAATAGGTACAATGACATTTGACTAGAATGTATTGGCTTTGTACCTTCAAATCTGCATCTAACATTTTTGGTGCCTACAGGATTGACTAAGGGCATTATGATGAGCACATTAAACTTCAAAGATGGCCTGGTAACTGGTAGGTGGCGGTCCTTGGGACTTGTCCCCAGCGACCTTCCTTTTCTTCTCAGGGGCAGGAGACAGCTAGGCTCTTTTCTACTGTTTCTGAGGTGAAGAATATTTTTATTTACGTCTTGAATCTTTTGTCACATGGCTTGGTCACTTTAATGTAGCAAAGATGAGAATTTATAAACAGGCACAGAAATTATAATTAGAAACATCGAGGGAGGAAAGATTCATTTGGGCTCATGGTTTCAGAGCTTGGCGTTTCTAGGCCTGCGGAAAAGCAGTCTGTCACAGCAATATGGAGCAGTACAGAGCAGTTGTTCACTGGCTAGTGGCCAGCAGGCAGGGGGAGCGAGGGTCTGAGGACAAGGCTAGCCCTCCTAGGGCCTGTCCCCGGTGATTTACTTCCTACATCTGGGCCTCAGCTCCACTCCTCATGGCACCTCAATAATCCCACCAAATTATGACCTCTGTTCAGGTTGACTTAGATTATAGGTTTAATTATTTTAATGCTAATTCTCTGTTAGCATAAATATTAGATCAGAATGATGCATTCCTCTATCCTGCCAGGAAACAGGCTCCCTTGTATATTAATTAAAGGAATGTTTTCAGTTAATTTGCCCTTCCTAAATTTGAAAACATATGCATAGCCGAGAAAACGATTTCCTTCTGCGCTGATGGAAACAGTTACCCTGTTGATCTGAGCCCATCCTCGCCAAGCCTGTCCGCTGTCACTGTGGCTTTTTCCTTTATACTCTCAGGCTTGGTTTTTTTTTTTTTGTACTTTTTAATACTATAAGAATTTAGCAGGGCTGGAGAGATGGCACTGGCTGCTCTTCCAGAGGTCCTGAGTTCAATTCCCAGCAACCACATGGTGGCTCACAACCATCTGTGATGAGATCTGGCACCCTCTTCTGGCGTGCGGGCATACATAGAGGAAGAATGTTGTATACATAATAAATAAATAATGAAGAAAGAATTTAGCTAGAGTCTCTGAAATACATTTACTCTTCCCCTGCATGATTATTTTCTATGAACTGCCTTTGATAAATGCTTCATTTTTTTGCCAACTGTGCATAACATACTATAATATTCATTGAGTCCATCTTAGTTCCTTCTTGATATGTGATTTAAGATGAAAAGTTAGGAAAATGCTAAGTTAAGTGATATCTAATATTGATGTACTATTTTGCATTTGAATGTATTTATGATAAATTAGACTACTTATCTAGTATTTGATGTCAATATCCTACTATTTAAAACATCTGCCATTTTAAATTGTAGCCAATAGCCCATAGCTATAATATTGTAGAAATAAGAAACAGCGTAGCTTATACTTTTTATTAGATAGTGGGAATTGAGATACATAAATATTTTGAAGGCCGTTCATTTTTTTCTAGTACATGTGACATATTGGTTAATTCTACGTTTGTTTGTTTTCTTTTGAGTCTAAGTATATCTAGCCTAGGCGAGGAAGAGCAGACTGTGACATCTGTCTCACTGCATGGCACGTGGGATGGAGGTCGGTGTTAGGAATGAGGAGCTGAGACACTCAACCAAGCAGCTAAAGGAATGATTAAGATTGTTGTAGTCCACGCCTCATTAGCGTTAAGTTACCATGGCCCGTCTTACCCTATCTGGTTTTGGGAGCTGCAAACACCAAGATGCACCCTGGGTACCAGCTGACTCATCAGAGAGGCAAACAGAATGAAATTCACAGTAAGTGCTGTCTACTGTGGTTAAATACCAAACTCGCTTTCCTACATTCCGTATCCTCTCAGCCAGTCCTCTGGTGTAAGGGAGGTATGGAGAGACCTAAATCAAGACAGAGTCAAGTTCAAAGCCACGTCTGCTTAACCCCCATGTTATCACGCAGGTCCTCGGATGCAGTCAGCTCACAAGTCAACACTCCTAGGTTAGAAACAAGTTGAGCACATGAAGAATCTGAATCTCAGGCTTGTGGGGTGAATTGCCCTTTCTCTACTGTCCGCCTCCAGTTTAGGAGTCGGGAGCTCCATGGCTCAGGAAGGGGATAACAGCCCTTCCTGCCTTTGGCCCTTTGCTTAGGCCCATGCTGTGTGTGAAAGGGTAGTTTGGCTGGTGTCACACTGCTAATGGAGGTCACTTGTCAACGTGTGGCCCCCGCGCCTCTTGATGGTGTCAGTTTGGAAGCTCACCTGTTTCACCCTAGGTCCACTTCTTTCCCATGTCCCTGAAGACAACTGAGTTTTGAGAAAAATTGTGTTTTCTTTGGATCGATAGATAGAGGGGGGCAGATACCTGGTTCACCGAATATATACTATTAAAGGGAGTGAAATGAAGAGTATTTCCATCGAAACTTTGAACATATTTTTATAAACAGCTATAATGTGAAATTAAATATGACTGAAAAACTGCTTACAATTTTTAGGTACACTGGAGCTATATATACTTTCGTAGATTAGCCTGGGAATTAATTAGCATGTAGACTCTTGTTCCTGTACTGATGTCCTGGCTAGTCTTATGTCACCTTGACCCAAGCTAGAGTCATCTGAAAAGAGGGAACCTTAACTGAGAAAATACCTCCCAAAGATGCAGCTGTAGTGCATTTTCTTCACTAGTGATCGGTGGGGGCAGACCCAGCCCATTGTGGGTGGTGCTATCCCTGGGCTGGTGGTCTGCTGAGCAACCCATGGGGAGCAAGCCAGTAAGCAGCACCCCTCCGTGGCCTCGGCATCAGCCCCTGCCTCCAGGCTCCTGCCCTGTTTGAGCTCCTGTCCTGACTTCCTTCAATGATGAACAACGCTGTGGAAGTGGGAGCCGAATCAACCCTTTCCTCCCAACTGGTCATGGTATTTCATCACAACTGGAGTAACCCTAGCTAAGACAACGGATATACATTGAAATCTTTCAACAGCAAACTGATGGTGGAATTTTCAAGGGACAAACCTGACAATTCATTGCAGCTGACCAGCCTTTGTGGGAGGATAGCTGCTAGCGCGCCATGGCCTCCGGAGCTATGGAGGGGGCTCTCCCACGGAACGTGTGCCCGCTGTGCATGTAGCATTGAACTTCTTAAGTGGCTTTATCTTATGATCCCCATAGCTTCAGTCATAATGCTTATTTTTTCCAAAATTGTCCTAGAAGTATGATCACATTTCACCTTAGAAGTGGCTTCTTACTTCAGCGCTTTTCTGGTGTGACTTTTAATAACACCTCTTGAGAGAATGAAGAATAAAACCCTGGGTAAAATGCCCTGTTGTATTTTAATGAAAGGTTTTAGACGTGCCTGCTAATCAATGTTTAAGTCTTAGAGTTTATGGATTTGCATTTCTTTTTGGAGACTATATTAAGTATGTGAGAGGTGATGTATGCTGTGAATATGTTTTATTGCCATTGGTTAATGAATAAAGAATCTGGCTTGGCCTGTGATAGGGTAGATTAGAGGTAGGTGGGGAAAACTAAACTGAATGCTGAGAGAAAGAAGGCAGAGTCAGTGAGAAGCCATGTAGCTCCACCAGAGACAGATGCTGGAACTTTACCTGGTAAGCCACAGTATCGTGGCAATACACAGATCAATAAAGATGGGTTAATTTAAGATATGAGTTAACCGGAAATACACTTAAGCTATTGGCTAAACAGTATTGCAAATAATATAGTTTCTGTGTGTTTATTGTGAGTCGAGGTGGGACAGAAACCTCCTACTACAATGAAGGCTTAAAACTATAACCCAATTACATAGCCCCTGAAGGGTTAAACTCTTTGCAATTACCTCTGAAGAGTTTTCCCAACCATTCTCTTTAAAGATGAAGAAAACAAGCAATTAAAATTTTTTTTTACAGTAAAATGTCAATTGAACATTTATTGCCAAATAACACCTCAGGCACAGCAGGGCATTAGGAAGAGACATCAAGAGACAGCCGGCATAGCCTGGTACTAGGAACAAATAACCCTTTAAGTGACTGCTTCTGGGTTATGTTAGAGCAATGGATTGGGCAGTGAATGGCCAGGGAGATGCTCAATGAGCTGAACTACCTTCCCTGCAACAGCTTAGCAAGAGCGAATATTAAAATAATGCCATGTTCAAGCCGAATGTCCAAACTGACATAGTGATAACATTTTATATTTAAAAATTGCCTATTTTTAAATGACTGCAAGAGACTCAGGTGGCTTCTTGACTTCCCTTTGTGATACCACCACTGAATGAACTGCTGGCTATGAGGATGGGGAGTCACTGAATTGGGCTTTCAGCATAAATCTAAGGTAATACATCAATAAATATTCTTATAGTGAAATCTGTTGGCTTTGCAAAACCTTATGTTTTTGATGAACGTTTTAATCATGTAGCACAAGGCTTGTTTGTAGTTTCATTGAACTCACTCACCTCTGTATCCCAATTTATCTTTGTATTCCTATTCTCACAATGGGATACAACAGAGATTATGATAATTAATGATTATACTATGCAAATAATAGCGATGATGATAACCAAGTGCCAACTTCTATGTAACATTTTGCCTGGTGTTTAGCAAACACCAATGGCAACAAGATTCTAGTAGGTCAGCGTTGAAATTGCCTCTTAGATTTAAAACTTGGCTTATTTGTAGTTTTATTTGTAATGGCTTGTGCGGGCATGTTTAAGAGAGTCATTATCTGCTTTATTTTGAATCATTTTAACTCACTGTATTGGGGATCACTGTGGCATTACTTTGAGAAAAGCAGGCTTACCTATTTGAGCAGAAAAGAGCCGTTGCTTATATCACCGTTATCTCTCCGGGAAGAAAATTTTGAAAACAATCCAATCCATCCCAAACATAAAAACCAAACTGTTCAGTAAGAGTGCGTTTAGCTTTCCGGTGCTTTTGAGTTTATATTTATAGGTGACGGAAGTGTGTAATGATTTCTTTTCTTTTGTTGTAGTATCAGAGATGCAGCTCAGGGACTCAGCCAATGAGTTGTGTCACAGCCCTAGGGTGTAGCTGTGACAGGCAAGGAGATCGTGTTTGTCCTTAGCACTACAACTTTGCATTGAAAGTTCAAATACTTTTGAAAGATAACATCTGTTTTGTTCATTCTTCTATGTTGACCTTTCTCAAGAACCTTTTAAAATATGCTAATCCTAGACGAAGCGGGCTAAACCCATAAAGGATGTTCAAGTCAGCCAGCTCGTATTGGTTGTACGGTACGAGATCCTGGTTTGGATTGCTGAGACTGTGATGTTACAGAGAGTGTGGGGAGCTGGGGATATTCAGAGTGATGTGATGTCACAGGAGATAAATGCCCAAAGAAGCCAAAAAGAAACAAAAGAATCCTTATGCTTAGCTGGGACCAACATTGAATGTGGGACGGGACCCAACCTTATTGTGGGCAGTTTTTCCTAAGCCTAAGTGAATTCAAACCATAGCAGGTGAAGAGCCTGGGTGGGTAAAGCCACACACTCTCTCATGCCTCATGACCGATGACAAATACATCGGTGTGCTCAGATACACACACACACGCACACGCACACGCACACACGCACACGCACACGCACATGCACACGCGCGCGTCAGAGGTCAGGTCAGAAGGAGCCATGGTCTTCCATGGCTCGGAAGGAGTCAGCCAGCGCCAGGTTCCGGCCAAGGGCGTTTGTATCAGAAGAATGCCTCGTCCTTCTCCAATTCAATCCATCTTGAGTGTTGGGTTGAATAGAGAGGCATCACATATGTGCCCTTGATATCTTGCTCCCTTGGGGTGTCACCCCATAAAATATAGTCCAGCAAGCATCCTTAAACTGGCAGTTTCTTATTTATTGATCAAGAGTAAATTTTGGAAAAGGGGATAGGGCCTTTGCTGTAAGGAAATGAAACCTTTTGCTCCCCCTAGAGGTTTTCATACAAGATGAGATATTTTGGAGTTATTGATTCTGTACCATAATTAATAGTACATATTTAGAAATGCTATCGACAATTAAATGGTTTTTCATTTTCTTTTTAATATAATTGACAAAACATAGTAATATCTTGAAAAAATTATGCTACTGAGACATTTTTCTATAATATTAGAAAATACTTATATAATATTTATTCTTTGAGTCTGGCATTGTTTTGAGCACTTAATGTGTATTAGGTAATTTATTTCTCACAATAATCACATGAAATTGTTATTATTATCATACCAGTGTTTACAGATGAGATGTTAAGTGACTTTTTCAAGGTCTCGCTTAGCTAACAAACACAGAGCCAGAAAAGGAGCTCAAATTTCTCTGGCGATCCACCTGCCTCTGCCTCCACTCCCAAGTGCCGGGACTCATGGTATGTGCTACCGCTCCTGACCGCTTTGACTCTTTCTGCTACATAGCCCCCTAAATAATATTGATTAAACCTCAGCTGGCGAGCATGGAATAGTGGGTTTAAAAATGTTGTTAGCTTGCACATTAAACTCAGCTGACAAATCAATAAGGAAGCATTCTGCAAACAGTTTAGGGAATTCTCTTTAGGATTCTTTGGATGCATTTCTCTTTCTGAAGTTTATAACATGAAATGTTGATGATTTTGCATTAAACATTGCATTTCAGTTTTCCCCGCGGAGACGGGCCCTCCTGGCAGTATAGTTTTGCTTTTTGGTAAAAGTTAACGTTAAGCAGCAGTTTACGGTACATCTTTGGAATAAATTGTACATGCTAAAGACAGACTCTTAACGATGGCTAACCGATACAGCATTTTAGAGTTTGATAGTTTTGTCTTCTGTTGATAAATCAGTAAGGAGTGTTTGAGTTCCCAATCGATGGAAATCGCTGTTTTCTTGATGAGTAGGTGTGATGCAGTGCGACTGGGATCTCCTGTTATCTCTGAGGATGGTATAGCACCTCTCGCATAGGAGGAACTCAGTGAATATTTGAGGCATTTATTAAACCAGAAGTCTGTCTGATCATTTAATGCTTTTGTCTTGGAAATTCCAAAGTCATTGGGTGGGAGAGTGGGCATAACGTTACACTATAAGGGTCTCTGTGTCTGCTTTATCATGTTAGAGGTAACCTGCCTTGCTGTGTGGAGATACTGGGCGGCAGTCAATGGTGTCCGGGGGTTTCTTCCCGTCGTTTGGAGACTGTGCAGTTGTCAAAGGTCATTCTCTGCAGACAGCTGTGTGTCACTTTAGTTGTCTGTCTGCAATACTGTTGGATTATTAAAAAGATGCAGGAGAGTTCTCTTCTCCCTCATTGCAGCTTTTGCACAGGACCGTATTTGGTTATATTCTCTTTAAAGCGCGTTAATTTTTTTATTTTTTCCAGAAAGGGCTCCTACCAAACATTTGAAAATTACAAAAATATTTCGAAACTAATATTTTCTGATGTGCTGTTGGCATGAGGTCAAACGAGGGTTGCAATAAATGCATTTGTCTTTTCGACAGTCATTAGTGATCAGCAACAGGCAGCCCTTTTTGTTTTGTTTGTAGCCCTGGCTGTCCTGAAACTTGCTGTGTAGATCAGGTTGGCCTTGAACTCACAGAGATCCGCCTGCCTCTGACTCCTGAGTACTGGGATTAAAGGTGTGCGCCACCGCATCCTGCCCAACAGGTAACCTTTTGATTTACAGTTTTCTGTCTTATAGCCCAGATGGTGATCGATATCCAAAGGCCCATTCATTAGAATAGTAGTCAGCCGAGCGGTGGACAGTCACACAGCAGCCCAGCTTCAGCAGCATCTGAGGTCGCTAAGAGGAGAAGGAAGAGTCAGGTGTGCTGGAGGGGCGTGGGTTAAATGGGACTGAAGAAAGGCTCCGTAAGGGTTTCTTTACTGGACTCGTTGTGCAGAATTGGACATTTGGGGATTAATTTGTTGTGGATTTTGGTAGCTTTTGGTTCTTTGTAGTGCATTTTAACCTCTAATTTTAACACATTTATTTATCTTCAAAATGCCTTAAAGTTTTTATTTTATTCACTATAGATATTTGTGCGAGCATGCACAGCACAATGCATGTATAGAGGTCAGAGGACAGCTTCTCTCTCTCTCTCTCTTTCTGTGGGTTCTGGGAATTGAATTCATATCCTCAGGCCTGAAAGGCAAACACCTCTACCTGCCGAACTCTCTCCCTGGCAAATATCTTAACCCATCTAACAACTGTTAGAGACAAAGACGCTTGAGTTTAGAGGTCTCTGGGAGGGGTAGAGGGAGGGTTGGTCTGAGTGTTGCCCCGGACGCTTGGTGTTAGTATCCAGCTTTGTCTGCTTTTCACTTGTTTTTAGCCCCAGCCCTAGGACATGGAAAGTGAGTCCCCGTGGTCACACGCTCAGCATGGCCATCTAATCAACACGGAGGACTGGGTTTCTGCAAACACGCCATCATATGAATTGTATTATGTTAGAAGTATGGGCTTGACTTAGCCACTGCAGTTTAAAGAAAAGGCACGGGAAGCATGAACTTCCACCTCCTTATGCAAGCCCCCTTTACTGAGATGCAGCCTTCACTATGGCTTCTGCTGGTCCTTTCCTCCAGGCTACCTACAAGGGGAACTTGGAGAGACAGGGTCTTGGAAAGAAAGTATGAAGTTCCTTTCATCTTCTTACCTCCTAAGGGGGAACGGCTCATGATTCTTTGTGAGATAGGAAGGGAAAGGACTTAAAGATGACTTTTTATTTTGTTTTGTTTTACTCAAGTAAGTACCCACGTTAAAAAGCAAAGTTCTATGCAGCCTGTCTATATCCCCATGGCTGGGAGCACGGTGGTGAAAGCCAGTAGATACCTGGGGGCTCATTGGCCAGCCATCCTAAGCAAATGGGTGAGTTCATGGCTCAGCAAGAGACTCTGTCTCAGAACATATGGTACGTAGTGATAAAGACATCTGAACTCAACCTCTGACCTCCACATGCCTGTGCACACATGTGAGGCTGCACACACATGCACGCACCTGCAAAAATATGTATGTAAACCAACACACACACACACACATTCATAACACACTTCTTTTGAGATCAGTCTTAGTATGCCTCAGCTGCCCGAGTGCTGGAATTATAGCCTGGATTAAAAGATGATTTTTTCTGAGTATAAGATGATTGTTTGTGGACTTCCCAGTGTTTACATTTTTACCAGGTTCCCCTGTAAGCTGAGGCTGAGGCTCATTTCATCTCTGAGTGACCAGACTGTCAGAATCCTTGAGGCTGCTGAGAAAGGGAACACTAGAATATGTCCAGGCTACTGGGTAAGGAAATCTACTAAGAACAAAGTGTGGCCGGGCGGTGGTGGCCACACCTTTAATCCCAACACTCAGGAGGCAGAGGCAGGAGGATCGCTGTGAGTTCAAGGCCAGCTTGGTCTACAAGAGCGAGTTCCAGGACAGCTAGGGCTGTTACACAGAGACACCCTGTCTTGAAAAACCAAAAAACCAAAACAAAAACTGCAAAAACAAAGTGTGGTGATTAAATGAGATATTCTTCATACTCTCCAATGTCTGAATAGTTGGTCAACAGTTGGCTGAGCTATTTCCAGTAGGTTTCGGAAGTGTGGCTTTGCTGGAGGAAGTATATCACTGGGGGTGGGCTTTGAGCTTTCAGAAGTCACGAGCCATTCCCAGTACAGTCTCTACTCCCTATTTATGTTTAAGATATGAGCTCTTGGATTGCTGCTCCAGTTACCATGCCTGCCTGCTGTCATGCTGCCCTGCCGTGATGGTTATGAACGCTTACCTCTTTGGAACTGTAAGCTCAAATAAACCCTTCTTGGTCATGGTATTTTGTCACAGCAACAGAGCAGTAATTAGTTAGGGTAGGGGCTGATGAGGAGTGGTGGAGGAAAAAGGCAAGATTCACAGATCATCTTTAAAATCAGGAAGGTCAATATGCAGAGGAGAAGGTTATGGAGAACAGACAGCCCTAAGGAGAACATTAGATGTCCATTTTACAGAGAGAGCCAAGCAGCAGCTGACGGTTAATGTGAGGAATGAAGGACACCAATCCACAGCATCCCTATGGCTTCATCCTCTGAAGCATCCCTGTGAACTCCATCCTCTGAAGCATCCCTATGAGCTCCATCCTCTGAAGCATCCCTATGGCTCCATCCTCTGAAGCATCCCTGTGAGCTCCATCCTCTGAAGCATCCCTATGAACTCCATCCTCTGAAGCATCCCTAAGGCTCCATCCTCTGAAGCATCCCTATGGCTCCATCCTC
>PVIU01017411.1:0-42031 GCA_004026605.1 Ondatra zibethicus
GGTAAAAAACAATGACATCTTGAATTTTGCATGCAAATGGATGGAAATAGAAAACGCTATCCTGAGTGAGGTAACCCAAACCCAGAAAGATGATTATGGTATGTACTCACTCATTAGTGGACCCTAGCTATAAAATAAAGGACACTAAGCACTTAGCTCACAAGCCCAGAGAAGCCGAATAACAAGGTGAACCCAAAGAGTTTTCTTATTCACTGTTTCCTGTTAAGGCCTGGATGATGGATTCTCGGGATTGTCCTGTCATCCCTGAATGCAGCCAGATGCAGGAAGGTCCCCTCCATGCTGCTCACAAAAAAAAAGTGGTGCTGAGAAATATATATTTCCCCAATTTTTCAGGATGTTGGAGAGTTGACAGCCCAGGTAGAAGACTTAAAAGTCTTTTCTAATAGGTTTCTGTGTGAACTGCTGCTGAGAAATAAAGAAGTGCCATGCCCCAATGCAGCCAGGATAAAACTCAGAGCAAAGCGACAGGTGGAGTGGCCCCAGAGGCCCTGCAGCTGAAGCCCATAGGGAGGTAAGAAGTAAATGAAAGCCCCACTTAGGGGGTAGCTGAGTCTGTCCTTATTTTCCTAACTGGTGTGTCCATTTGAGTAGATAGTTGAAGGAGAAGAACTCAGCCTAGAGGCAACTTTTCCCTGCCTTTCTTTTTAGATGGAGGAAACCAGGAGGAGTGGAGGGAAGGGAGGTTGAGATGTATTATATGAGTGAAGAATAAATTTTAAAAAAACAATTGAAAAGAAAATTGTTGAAAATGGTATTGGAATACTCAGAGATGGGCATCTAGGACTGTGAATTTAGAATTCTGCGAGGTCCAGAATCCCCCTGACAAATATAGCTAGATCAAGTTTTTAATGAAGGAAGCAGAACTTGGATTGAGCGGCTCTTTGTTTCAATTACATTTCAGAGAATTGAAACATCAGGGACTTTAACCTCCTGTTACATCCTGTTAACTATTTATTTTATTATGCTTTAAAATTTTTATTCATTTTTAATTAAAATAAAGTTATATAACTTTCCCCCTTCCTTTTTCTACCTCTAGCCCCTCCCAGGTACCCTCTCTCCATCCTCTCCTGTATTCCCTCCACTCTCAATTAAATGGCCTCTTTTTCTTTGATTATTATTGTTATACACACACACACACAACGCGATGAGTTTGTTTTTGTTGTTCATGTTTATATGGTTGCAGGGATGATCACATTGTATTGGATAACCACTGGAGAGGCTAATTCTCCCTCCCCCACACTCATTAGTTGTCTGTAGTACTGTCTAGAGGACTAGGGCCAAATGAAATTTTGCCAATTCTGTGTTTACATGTCTATTGATAGGACCATTGTTCTGGTCTTATTTGTGCTGTCATTCCTAGGCAAGACTATTTCTGGCTCTTAGTTTCATGGCTTTAGGAATGGATGGGATCCTGAAATGGCAGAGATTAGGGATAGTTCTACTGGGACCCTGGTTAGTTATCTAGAGAGGGCTATTATGGAAGGGCAGGTCTGACCAGTCTCCCATCTCATTGCTTTATGCTTTGCATGTGACTTCTCCTTCTTGCATGTGGTCCTTTCTGGAGGCCATTGGCTATGACACAGCTCAGCGAAAGGGCCCTCAGCAGAGCTGGTGTCGTATTGTTTGACTTGTGCTCTCTGAAAGTGTGAGCTAGACAGTCTCTTTTCCTTATATATTCCCAGCCTCAGATACTGCGATGGAAGCACACTAGTCCGAATCTTCTCTAAAAGTTTAATAATAGGAAGAGAATGCAGACTTAATTTCACAGAAGTAAGTTAAAGATATGTATTTCTTTCCCACATGATTTCAAGAGACGTACTATTCCCTGCTAGACTGCAGTGTTTTTATACGGTCACATTTTCAAATACATGAAGCCTTACATGGAGGGCTCTCTAATAGACACAAGCATGGGAAAGATGGTGTTGGCAGGCTTTGCCCTCCTCCCTTCCTTCTCTCTTGCTAAACATTAGATTCCATTTCTAACACTAGCCCCCAATGTCTATTTCTTACTTGGCCACTGACTCATTCCTGAGAATGATTACGAAGTCCAGCTACCAAAAACACCAAAGTACAGCAACCAAAATTTGTTTCTTGGCTTCACTGCTAACCTGTCTAATCAGAACTTAACAACTCACCCAAACATAGACTTCCCCTTTTCTCCTTAAAAACCAATTCCTGCAAAAAACAAAAAACAAAACAAAACAAAACAAACAAACAAAAAAACCACCTGCTGCTTGCCATCTGCCTTTGCCCAATGAGGCAGTGCCCACCCCCTTGCTCCTCTGGTGTTGTAAATCTCTGTTGTTCCAGAAATTTGGTGTTTGGGTGTGTCCTGAGCTGACTCTGAGCTCCTCCCTATCTTACACTGCAGGCAGGCTCTTTCCACTACAACACAGATTCTGATGCACAGAAGGGGAGAGCTCAGGTTCTCTGTGTACACATACACACAAGGTAATAATGTGACCATGATCACCAAATACACATTTGTGAAGAACATTAAATGCCTCCATCTTGCTGAATACACCACTTTATAGTTGTGCAAAATCACACGTGATGTGGGATTCCCCACTGTATGCTGTGAATATGTTTTATTACCATTGGTTAATAAAGAAGCTGCTTTGGCCTCTGGCAGTGCAGAATAGAGCTAGGTGGGAAAACTAAACTGAATGCAGGAAGAAGGAAGGCAGAGTCAGGCAAATGCCATGTAGCCACCTAAGAAGCAAGATATGAGCTAACAAACCATGAGTCTCATGGTAAAACATAAAATAATAGAAATGGGTTAATTTAAAATGTAAGAGCTACCTAGGAATATACCTGAGCCATTGGCCAAAGAGTGTTGTAAGTAAAATAGTTTTGTGTGACTATTCAGGTATTCTGGCAATTGTCCCGATGTTAAAAGGAAGGAAGGACTGGATGGATGGAGGGAGGAAGGGAAGGAAGGAGGGAGGAAGAAAGAGCATCTGGTCTTTTGTCCACTGCCTTATTGCTGCTGAGTAGACTGGCCCTGTGGCTGAAATTCTTGCTGATTCCCTTGCTGATAACAGAGCCAAAATTCCATCACAGATGAGGTTAGGGGCTCTCCAGGAGTCTTCTTAGCTTCTGGTACCATATTGGGACTACTGAGGTACCCACGATATGGACTGAGTAACTACTGGTTATGGCCCCCATGAGAAATAGCTATTATGGGACTACACTGATTGTTGAGGCCTCAAGGATCAAATAAGTATCAGGTTTTCAGCTTCTAGGGTGTGAATAAGCTGTTGTTGCTACTTTAAAGCTCACTTAATATTTCATGTATATATGTATAGATATCCATATACATGTATGAATATAAATACACACACACACACACACACACACACACAAAACCAGCCCATCAATTCTGTTCATCTATCAAATCCCGAGTAACACAATGTCATATCCATGACGTGTCAGATCTCTGCCTGTAAGGCTCTGGATATACACAAACATACAAATACATCCAAATGCATACAAGTACAATAGATGATCTTGAGCCTTAAGGTGCTCAACATCTAAAGGGGCAATGGGCTCACGGGCACTTAATGGATGCATGAGCACATTCACTGCTTTGGAATGAAAGAGTGGTTGATGGGCAAGTTGTCCTGTGAAGTTGGAAAGACAAATGCCTAGAAGGAACGAAACTCTCCTTTGGAGTTTGCACCAAGTCAGATAGCTCTGCCAAATAATAAATCAGGTCAGATTGACCCACAACTAGTCATTATGCTATCCTTACTCTATTCATGGCTCCTACTACCATGTGCCAGCTACTCCAGGGCCCAAATATCTTTATACTCATTGAGGCATGGATGTTTGTGACTGGACAAACTCACATGTTGAAATCTAACCCCTAAAATCACGATAATGAGAGTGAGGCCCTTTGGATGTAATTAGGGCATGAGGATGGACAACTAATGAATTCCATTGGTGCTTTTGCAAATGACTCCTGACAGGGAGCTCCCATGCTTCCCATCCCAGTGAAGAGATGGCTACAAATCCCTACAAAGCACACATCTACCTTCCAAAATTGTGAGGCATGAGTGCCTACTGTCAGGAAGCTGCCTGATCGACTAAGACAGTGATCTGGAATCCTGGGGCTTCTTTCCCATAGATCAGGACTGCTTCTATCATCTTAGGCAGAGCAATGGAAAACTGCCTTTCACAGAGTCTCCTTTACTTAGAGTCAAATCTCCCTAGCCTTTGCATCCACCAAAATCTGCATGATTACATTTGTAAACTGGGAGATGGAAAAATGGAAGGTTTTCCCCTCTTCTAATTTTCTAGAGGAAAGAAAAATGTTTTCCTTTAATCAGGAATGACATGAAAAATATTTAACAGCCATTAGAGCCAGGCCACCAACTATTAGGAATGATATCAGGCACTGAGCTCATACTGGGCTCTGAAGGAAGCAGGCTTGACTAGATTGTGTGGGGACATAGCTAGGATTCTGGAGGCCTTGGCCCTTTAGAGACATGCTCTTCCAAATCTGAATTTTGATATTAACTATTAGCATGGCTGCACTGGTTTATGCCAGCTGAGCATCAGAAACATCTTTGTGGTGAATACATAATTTGACATCTTTATTTGATTAGAGTACAGAGCAGACTATTGTGACTCAGTAATGGGAGATTCAGGAAAGTTAGTAAGGGAAGGGAAAGTGTGGAGGCCGCTGAAGGAAGCCCTTCACATCTGGTGTCTTCCTCATGCCTCTCTCCACTCGGTCCCTCAGCACAAACAACAATACAGAGAATACCATCAACTTCAGCCATGTGGAAAAGACTCTGATTTATGGGTTCAGTTCATAGTGTTTCGCAGTTGCTTTCACAGTGTCTCTCAGTGACTTTGTTGTAGTAGGTGTGCCTTTGCTGTAGGAAGTATGTCTAGGGCGTGAACATTGAGATCTCTGAACTCAAGCCAATTCACTTCCTTTGCCCTGGATCCAGATGTAGAACTCTCAGTTCCTCTCCAGCATCATGTCTGTCTGCATGCTGCCATGCTTCCCACCAGGATGACGATTGACTAAGCCTCTGAACTGTAAGCCAGCCCCAATTAAATGTTTCCTTTCATAAGGGTTGCCGTCGTTATGACGTCTTTTCACAGCACTAAAGCCCTAACTAATATAAGTGACTTAGCATAAATCAAGCAGTCTAACCCAGAAGGTTTTCTGTATGCTCTCAGCATGTACTGTGAACTTCAGCATGTTTCATGTGCTGGGGACCTCTGAGGGAATGGAAGGTGGAAGGTAGAACAAATGGAAGGCAGGTGTTATCTTAGGAGGCTTGCCATGGCATGGTTTCATCTCTTACAAAAATTTTAAAAGGAATTTCAGACATGATGGAAAAAAGATAAAAACACCTTTCCCGTTTGATTTGAGGAAGCTGTGATATTTTTTTCCTTTTCTCTTAGTGTAGACTTTTCATCTGTAATGTCAGATCGCCTCCAGCAAATCATGTCTATAGGATGTTTTCCAAACTGAACTATTCTATAGGGATTGTAAGATGTCTCTATCCAAACAGCATATCTATGCTGGATTGCTTGAGAAGATTCAGACAGACATAAAAGCAATACAAATTCTCAACACATATTAAGTAAAAGGCCCTTTGTTGTGGTGGGTACAGAAATTAAAGAAAAACTGCTCAAGTGAGTACTTTCTGCCCAACTGAAAGTATGTTTACCTGGGAGAATACAAACTGCTAAGAAGGCCAAATGAATAGGCAGCCCTCAAAAGGTTGACCCACATATCCACATTTCCAAAAGTTTTGTATAGTTTTTCAAATACACAGTGAGATAATTCCTTTAATCAAGTAAAAACCAGATCTATAGCTTCCATTACCTTATGATAAGGAGAAAAATATCACAAAGACCTGGAAATCTTGCTATTTTTTTCTAGATGTTACAATTTAATCAACAATTATCAGACACTGTCTGGTTTTACTAAGAGTAGAATATATGAATTAGTCCCTTTTACTGTCTATTCATGGAATGTCCTCAAGAGTAGGGATACATTTTGTTAAATTCAAAACCCAACCAAACAAAAACCATGTATGACAAACATCTTCTGGAAATGAAATATTTTGGAGGTGATCATTGCTATCACTCCTCTGAACAGCTCTACATTTGTCCTAAATTGATGACTTTTATAACTTGTGATAACTAGATAGCACAATATTAGCCTTGGTTCACAATGAAATGTTTTATTTTTCTTTTATGCAATTTCGTTTTTATGTTCAACCAATAGTAGATATTTCAAGATAATCATATTACAGTAATGGTCATTCTAAGTCATTTCATATAGTGCTGATTAGTTTTTATCAAATGTAGGAACGTATAATGATCTCTAATCCCTCATAAAACAAAAACAACTTCCCCAAATAAATTCTGGCATGGGCTTATAGAACACTTGAATATGGGGCTGCTTCCCTCGGTGACTTACGGAACACTCATAACCACAAAGGTAACTAAGCCCAACTCTGTTCTGGCCACTGAAGTGAGTTGCCCAAGATGATTTGTACCCTAGGTGTGCTGATCAGCTGTTTGTTTAGTTTTTTGAAGTATGGAGAAGAGGACTTTACCTACAAGGACAATTCAAAGGATCTGATGCTCTTTCTGTATTTGAGAGAGGAAGTTTAGGAAGGGACCAAAGGCCAGAATATCTGAAAGTTCTTCAAGGAGGGACTTGTTCCAAAGGGAAAACAATTTCCATTGTCTGAAGATAGGTGTCACTCTAGAAACCTGCCTAGACAAACATTTCATGTGGTCTTTTAGGTTACTTAGCTTTAAAAAATCAGACATTTTATACAAGTGGTTTTGTGAGTAAACTTATTTTTCTTTTTGAATTTCAGAAAGAAAAAGAAACAAATCCCCAATCTCATGATGCTGGATCTAGCTATGTACTTTTAGCATCCCATAGACTATGTCTTTGGTGACTAGCCAGCATCATAATAGAGTTCCTAACTGTATCTTGCACCACCCAGTGATTCTACAATGTTCCTTACTTGCATCTCTTTTTAGAGCTTTTTTCAGAAAATAATTCTCCATCTTGACAGGTTAATAACTGTGCTATGAATTATTGGATAGAAAAAACTTTTGATAATGTTATCATTGTGATTTACTACTGAGGTCTGAGCACATCCCTCTAAAGCTGAGTCAAGGGGTAAGGCAGGTATTAAGGATGTTTTTACTTCCACGCTTTGATGAAGATCTTTGGAGGTCCCATTGCTATAATAAATGCCTCAAACCATTTCAAGTGGGGAAGAATTATCTAGACTCATAGTTTTTGAGGTTTTGGTCCATAAGCATTTGGCCTTCCTGCTTTTGGCCCAGTGCTAGGGTGCTACATCGTGGCAGGGGCACACGTGGAAGGAAACATTGTTCATCTTAAAGTGATCAGGGCACAAAGGACAGGAAAATGAACAGAAAAGTTCTCACTGCACCCAGCAACCTGGAACTCACACAAGTTCTCAGCCTTCAAAGCATACACATCTTTGTTGATAGTGGAATCTTGATGCCAAGCCTTTAAGATACGGGCATTTGGGGAAGATTGCAGATTCAAACAGTAGAAATAGACATCCAGCCTTGTACCACATACATTTACATTCAATAATCCCAAAGATAAAAAAAAAACATTTGCAATCTGCAACTTTCTGTGGTAGCAGAACAAATTATCATGCTTCTCAGAGTTTGTGAACATTACTAGAAAAGGGAACATGTCGGTATTATTCATGGAAATTCTGAGAGCCCAGTGAGGTCTGTTGATGGTTGGTTCTTATTAAATTATTCTAGAATGGAAGCTAGAAGAAATGGTACACAGGAATCAACCCAACTACTCATAGACTATGGCACGAGGTGTTTGAGTTCAAGGTCAGTCTGGACATTAACTGAGACTTCATCTCAAAAGTAAAAATAAAAATAAAAAGGTTTGTGGATGTGTCTAGTTACTTTTCTACTGCTGTGACAAAACACCATGACCAGGGTAACTTATAAAAGAAAGTGTTTAATTGGGCTTCTTGTTTCAGACGGTCAAGGTCCATAATGGCAGAACAAAGACATGGCAACAGGAAAAACTGAGAGCTCATAGCTCTAACTGTTGAGCAGGAGACATTGAACATGCTGGGAATTACATAGTCTTTTGAAACCTCAAATCCACCCCCATTGACACACCTCCTCCAAGAATGACAGACCTCCAAATCCTTCCCAAACAGTTCCACCAACTGGGGACCAAGTATTCTAACATATGAATCTATGGGGTCCATTCTCCTTCAAACTACAATAGGATGAGACTTAGATGTGCGTGCTTTTTAAAACATGTATAAAGTGCTCTTGGATTTGATCTTCAGTAGTGTGTGTGTGTGTGTGTGTGTGTGTGTATGTATACCTAGAAATACATATATATGTGTGTGTATATATACATATATATGTGTGTATATAAACACATATATATATGTGTGTGTGTGTATGTATACCTAGAAAGGCTTTACTAAATGTCTATTTTGGGAGATGTAGTAGTATTGTTTTATTCCATTTCTTGGTTTATCGCTACAGACGGTAATGTCATAGTCTGAAGGAAAATGGCCCCCAAAGGCCCATAGGGAGTTGTACTATTAGAAAGTGTGACTTTGGTGGAGTAGGTGTGCCTTTGTTGTAGGAAGTTTGTCACTAGGGTATCAGCTTTGAGGTCTCAGAAGGGTATACATATACACTTGGTAGGCAAAATTGCCATTTAGTAAGCACTCTTTATCTTGTTATAATCTTCTTTCGTTTATGCTAAGATGCCTTTTATTCTTCATTTGGTCAGTTTGAGAACTCACCTTTCCCGTTTAATTCCAAGAAGATATAAATGCCACATTTCATAATACAATCAAACTTTCTGTGAAAAGGAATTGGGACAAGGCAAGTTGTGTTACCAGAAATCAAAAAGGCTCACTAGTCTGGCTGTGAAAAATCAACAGCTCACTTTTTTTTCCCTTCCTGATAAAGAATAAACCCCTAGTAATTTAATGTATCTTCACACTCCAGAGTCCAACGGCCCATTAGTAAATGTTTACTGAGAGCAGATCTCCTGTTTCCCTTAGGGAAAGCTAAGTGAAAGCTGAATTTCTTTACTCCAGCAACCAACTTTATTCCCACAGCCGTTTCAAACACTGAAAATATTTTCAAAATTAAGCAAAATAATAAGAAAGTTAATTGCTTATTTTCTATTGCCTGTATTATTTACACCTTGTGGGTTAGACTCACCTACATTTCGGCACCTGATGTTTTAATAGTGTTCTCAACACATACTTGTAAATTGCATGTTTATAGCTAGAAATGAGTTTTCTCTGGATTTATTTTCTCTCCATTGTTGATGTTTATTTTATCCTGTGCATTGGAGTGTGGGATGGACCTGGAAGGATCAGCAGGTTTGGGGTCCCTTGTACACAAATGGCATGAAGCAAAAGTGATGCTTATTTCTTACCACTGGTCCTTGAAACCCTTTGAGGATGATGGCTTTGTCTCCCTTTTACAAATGAGATGATTTCTTCTGTAGAAACTGAAAAGAAAAAGCATTTAACAGGCAAATTTGCCCCAGGTCTGTTCAAGTCCAATGGATGCCCTAACTATTGCTCTTGTATTCCCCTGTCTGCACAAACCAAACAAATGTGATCAATTCAAAGGAGTCACACGAGGTTACTGCATGAAAATGAAACTTTTCAATAGATACATCACTCTGAAAATGAGCAGGGGTTTGATTCCTAGGGCAAAGTGTAGGATTCTTTAGGGTGAAATTGGAAGCCCTTTGCAAAGAAACCTGCACTTAACATCTTGGTCAGAGATCAAAACAACTGGTCATGGATACTCTACTGAAAGACAATACAATTATTCAGTGAGCCAGGAGACAGAAAACTAAGGGGCGACATGCATGTGCATGTGCACACACACACACACAGAGCTCAGAAAGGCACAGGGCTGGTAAGAAAGGAGGACAATATGCTTCTGAAGCATTCCTCTTTTTAAATCTCTCCATAGACCACTTGAATATCACACACCAATAAAAAACCAAACACATTGTATTTTGAAACTTAAACATGTTACTAAATATAAATCTTATCATCAATGTATTATCCCATATAATATAGTCAGAAGAAGACTATTAACATAAATGAAACTAATTTTGGGCATCTAAATCTGGTACAGGAGAATTGTCTGTATTCTGTCAATCATGTCTTAAATAAATGCTGATTGGATGGTAGCCAGGTAGGAAGTATAGGTGGGAAAGCCAGACAGGAAGTAGAGGTGGGGCAATGAGAACAGGAGTATTCTGGGAAGAAGGAAGCTCTTTCCACAGTCCTGCCCAGACCACAGAAGAAGCAGGATGTGACCAACCCTGCTGAAAAAGGTACTGAGCCATGTGGCTAACATAGATAAGGAAAATGGGTTAATATACATTATAAGAGCTGATATGAAGCCTGAGCTAATGGGCCATTCATTTTACAATTTATGGAGACCTCAGGGTGATTTTCTTTGGGACTTGCTGGCTGTGGGAACTGGGCAGGACAGAAACGCCAACAAGAAGGCCCACATGCTACATAAATCTCTACGATATTAGAAAGATCAAGGTATAATTTCACAGTGTGACCAACTTTCATGGGTGGATTTTAGAAAAAAAGACTATGAAGCGAAATTATGAGTAACACATGCCCTGCAACTTTACAATTAATATAGAAAACAAAAATTATACCTTTGATAATGTTGAAACTCAAAAACCCCAATTAAATTAAACAGAAGAACAACAGAGCTCATAAGAAATGCTGTTATTACAATTATTATTATTGCTTATCTTTAAGTCATCCCCACCATAGGCTAATTGCCTTACAAGGTTCTTATAAAGAACCTGACCTGACTCTTACAACCCAGTACCTTATTCATACATGAAGAACAGGCTCATAGTACATGTAAGGCCCAGGGACAACTGGCAGTGGAGTAGCGGTCAGACAACACTTTTCCAAATTCTTGCTTGTCCCCTTTCACCATATTGTAATTTAATGGAAAGACAGGATTTCTATGATGGGGGCGGGAGGCATGCTACAACAAAAATTCTTTAGCAACAGGTGACTCGTGACTGAATAAATTTCTGCTGTGGTGTTTTGTGTTTAGAAACTTCTTTGAGATAAATTTGCTTCTTCCACTGATCAAATTCTATTGCTGAACATCTAATAAGGAAAATATGTATCAGGTAAATCGAGTTCAAATGCAACGATCTATACAATGAATGCAATAATCCGTGTACTAAACTGAAATAACCCAGAGGAAACCAGACTATGACCGTATATGGCATTCCTCTCACTTTGTCCACTGGACCCGAGAGAGATCAATGTGATCATGAGGGACTCCTTGGACCTGTCTGACCGTATGAACATGGAGTGACTTAAATGGATGGCACTGAAGTGAAGGCTTAAAGGACATGTGGACACTGACAACAGGATGGGAGTTTAGTATGAAGGATGAGAAAGCAGCAGGGAAAGGAGACGGCCAGGCCCCCTGGTTTTCATTTAGTAGCACACAGAACAAGGTAGCAAAGAATTGGTCATGATATTGAAGGATAGACTGATCTTTTTGAAGACTAAAATGCTGAAGATGCAGACAGATGAACTAATAACTTTTTTGGTAGCAAAGAGGTAGTCACAGATGCTGATTCATCAGAGAAACACACACTTATTCACTCATCCTAAGTACTTATTTATGGCTTATTATATTTCTATGTGGCACTAGTCTGAGCATGTCAAGGATACTAATTCATTTGGCCTGTGGAAGGCATTCATAAAATAAGTACAACTACTACCAAAATTTGCTATGGGAAAAAGCGATGTACTGAAAGGTTAAGTAAGCATACAGCTGCTTAAAACTGAAGCTGGAGTTCAAACCCAGGCCCATGGCATGGAGCCCATTCTTACAGCCTCTGCTTGGTGTTTCTTTGAGAGCAGTGGCAGTCCCAAGTGCAGCTGATCAACTTCACAAGGTCACACAAATACCCTTGGGCTGCCAAGGGACTGACAGGAGAATTTATCATAGTCAGTTTTATAGTGACTGAATATTGGCTGTTTTCTCACTATGGAATGTGGGTTTTGTTTTCCTCATGCCTTTGGCTTGTCCAGTGGTTCCTGACTGGAACCCCTTGTGTTTTTCTGATATGTTTTTCACACCATGACTTGGGCCTGCATAATTTTATTTATCTGCCGACTAATTGATTAATTCATTTGTTGTGCAGGGGACTGAATTCAGAAATTTTAATTTTGATATGGGTTTTATGACATGATTTGTAAGGTTCTTTGCTTTTTCTGTTGATGACTTTATTCCTTCCATCTATGCTAACTTATTGGATTGGGAAGACATTTGTCCCTTGTTTAACTGATGCTGTCTTCATTCTTTTCAATGGATCCTTTGCTCCTTGGCTTTGATGGTATGGAATATCTGTATGCGTGTTTTGTGTATGCTTCTTCTTGCACACTGACAGAGGCTTTGAAACAAAAACCACAACAACAAACCGTGAATTCTGATAACTGTCTTGACCAGTGGGACAGAGAAGAGGAAAAAGCCAGAGGAGAGAGGAGTTTTGAGTATGAATGGTAGTTAGAGTGATGTGGAATGGAGCACAGCAGGAGCAATTGTAGAAAAAGAGACTGCCTTTGCAGATGTTATAGTGTGTCACATAACACAGTACAAGATAGCATAACATGACAAGAATATGAATACTTGGTGTGTTGTTTCTCTGAGAAGACAGATGATGGGAAAGGAGTTCACCAGAAAGGTCAGGTCAGATCTCAGACTTAGCAGAGTGAGATTAGGCAGAGAGCAGTAGTTATAACGGTGATCCTCCATGCATACTCCACTGAGGCCCGTTTCTATTACTGGGACTGCACAGGCTAGGAAAATGGGCTGATCACCCTAAGCTCGGAACTTTTCTTATTTCAAAAATAAAATGACACCATCTATGGTTTCTGTAAGGGTGAACTGAAGTGAAAATGAAATCTATGCTCATGCTCAAGTTCTGAGCCTGTCCCAGAATATGTCCCCAGTAAACACCTATGTATGATGATGCATGTGCTTATATGTTGATACATACACACACATGCACATAACAATGCTATGATCATTGGAAGCTCTATCCAAGCAGACAAGACTCTGAGGGAGTGAGGAAAATGTTGAAGCATTTTGGGGAATGGAAAGGCCAAAATCTGGGGCAGAGTAAGAGGCATAAAAATGGAGAGGCTCACTCAAAATATTGAGAAGTAGACTCAACATGCGGTAAGCCATCGTGTGAGAAGGCTTATGAAGATGCAGATGGCTATGACCTGAAACATCCCTCTGCAGCGAGTAATGCTGGGTCATGGCCAAGTGTCACCAATCTCAGAGAGCCATTGCCACCGGGGAGAAAAAGGAACAGTGCTGAGCAGCTCACCAGCTGTGGGACAGCAGAATAAGGTAGAGGTTATTCTTTGAATCACCTTTTGGTCACAAAGCTTTCGAAGATTACTTCAATGAGAATTTTGGTAGCAAAAGGAAAGGCACTGGACTGACCATCAGGAGTGCAGTAAGGAACTTTCAAAGGGGGACACTGGACATCTGAAGGAAAGTCACGGGATGTGCTCTGCCCTCTTGCCCATATCCACGTGAGGTGCTCAATCAACCTCAGTAAGATGAATGGTGCAACAAATTGCCTGCATGAGAAACTGACCTGGAAGCTAGTGTAGGAGCTCCTGAAAAGTAGACAATTGATTTATTTAAACACCAACTAATTTGTCTTCAAGTCGACAGACTTTCATTTGCCATTGGGGAACTTTTTTTTTTCTTTTTAAAGAAAGTACAATTATCAAACTAATAGCATGATCTTCCATAAAGTTTAAATGGCATGCCTGTTTGTAAACTCTTGTAATTTCTACCACACTCCTGTAATTAAAATAATCTCTGTATACTTCCTTCTAGCCTTTTTTTCATATGCTGTGAAATTTTTACATAATTGCAGCCACAATATACAGATGATTTACATCCTGCTTTTTAATTTAGTTCAAGGAAAGTGCAGCTAGTTATTTGAGAGGAAAGTAATAATAAATATTTGGTATAAATATTCAATTGTGTGTAGACGAAGGCCTGGCTCATCAATCCTCACATGCAGAAGGGGACACAGATGCCATGGAGTAGTAGCATTTCCCAGTGTTGCTGGCAAAGTCGGAAACTTCCAGACTATAGGACTAAATAAATATTAGAGCTAGAGGCCCCCATAGAATTGTAGTATTTTTCTAAGCATTGCTTCATGCTACATCCCAATGCTTTCTGTTAAATCACTTTTAATGCCTTACTGTAAATACCTGCTTTGGAGAACAGTATTCTTCTTATTATTAATTCATGTTTATTACATGGCCATATGTAAAAATCTTTACCACCATTTGAAAAACTCTCATTTGATGCTTGCCTTGGGGACAAAATATACATTAGATGAATAGCCTGCAAGACAACCCACACTGCCTTTCCTGAGACTGCGTGGGTTTCAGGCCAGAGTGGCTCAGCAAAGCCACCCTGTCGGTGTGATGTCTGAAAACCATGGCGGTTTCTACTCTGAATAAATTTTGCCTATGATTCATGAGTCTTGTGAAGTTTATAACTTCTTTCCCTGAGGCATCCCTTCACAAGTTTCACCATTTCCATAATACCCCTAAATTTTAAAAGCACAGGACCGGCAGCTAGAGGCAGCTGCAGATGATGAAAAATGCAGGCAGACTCACTTTCTGCTCCTCAGTCAGTTTTTTTTCCCTATTAACTCGTCTGAAAAAAAAAAAAAAAAAGAAACCCATTCCCTTGCAAGTGTTCCACGAGAGGTAGTCCCAATGAGGAGAAAGTGGGCATTCATTTAGTGGATTTATTTTTACTTTATTTTTGACTTTCAAAAGCAATATTCAAAACTATAAAATTATTTTTAAAATAAACTTTAGTAGTCCAACAGCAGTGATAACATTGGCTTTTGGGAAGTTAAGATGGATGGATGGCAGAAAGCCGTGTGGCCAGATGCAAGAAAATAAATCCGCTCTGCGGATCAAAGACGGTATGACTCTCTTGCTGGTAAATATGCATCTGATCCACAGCCACGTTTTCTGTCTAGTCAACTACATAGCATCTGTACTGAGTCAGGCACATAACAGGAGTGGCCAGAAGCCCAGAACTCCACCGCATCTTAGCTAGACAAATTCTCATTTCCCTCAGGCAGGTGTCTCCATGCACATTGGTCTGTTTTCTGTAGTCCTTCAAAGGATGCAAGTGTACACTGAACAAGACTTAATTTGAAGTTTGTTACTGAAATACCTTTGTGAATTTTAGGAGCCCAAGTTTCTTGGTACAGATTATTGAATCTTTATGTTTTTAGTAAAAGAAAAGAATATTGGTCAACAATAATAAATATAATAATAACAGCAAAAATGTAAACAAATCCTATGTACCAGTCACTATAATGAAAACATTGCAAAGGTCTTTCAATTTATGCTTAAAATTGACACTGATTTTTGGTGTTCAATGGTTGTTACTATTATTAATCTTTTAAAGTATAAATGATAAACTGGGAATCTAAGCAGCTAGTCGATAAAAATGCTGACAATTCAACCCCAAAAACTCAGTCTCTGTGTATCAAGGCAAAGTAATATTCCTCGTCTATTTCAAGAACTAAATATATACTGACTAGCGTGGATAAAAGGTAACTTTAGCTCAGTTCTGTTTCCTCCCATAGTGAAATAGTTCTTCAACAAAGACTTTTGTAGGAAAAACTATAAACTAAAACGCAATGAACTCCAAAAGAAGGGAGTCACAGAATGTGGCTATGTGAATTAAAGGCCTTTGACAATCTGTTCGCCTGCCTAACATGGAAGAACATATTCAGTCTTATTCACTGGGAAGACTGTCATATATACATATATATATATGTATATATGACAGTAGCTGGGAAGTAAAGGAATGAAGGAATAGGAGAAGGAAAAGAGATAAAGTGCCTCAGATTCTGAGTATAATAAATTTTCCTTACACCTTTTACTAATCCTTTGCCTACAGGAGAAGAGGGAAGACTGGAAACAATGCAGCCAAGGGTGACAAAACTCCTGCAGCTCCCAGCTACTGCTGGCTTTAAGGTTAAAGTTAACTGCCTGCTAGGTGTTTAGTAGTTTCTGGAAAAATACAGCAGAGCCTAGAATCTCTAGAACTTCATGCTCAAAGTTTTCTGGTTATAATCCCCAAATTACTCATTTTTTCAAGTGACCAGAAAGACATGGCATGAGAAAAAGAAAGCTATTAATGAATACAGATCCTGAGATAAGGAAGATTTTGAGTTTGTCAGATCTTTTCAGTATTTATAGTTACTAAAGACAGACATACAATTGTCTGGCAAGTAGAAAATTTGAGGACTTAAAAAGATCATATGGAGATCTCAGCAGTTTAATATACAAAATACAAAATTTTGAACTTTTACTGACTGTGGTCAATGGAAGATTGAAATGGCTGGAAACGTCCTGAGGATAGATGAATACAAACGATAAGTCAAAGACAAGAAAAACCCAGAGCCAATCAAGAACAGACGCTCAGGACCTGAAAAACCATATCAAAGTTGCTAATAGGCTTAGAATTCTAGGATGGAAAGAAAGAGAAAAGAAAGAAGAAAAAATATTCAAATAAAGAGTTTCCAAATGCTATCTGAATTTATTAACAGCTTGCAACGACAGAGACTGAAAATAAATTCATCCAACTCCACAAAGGATAAATGCAAAAAAAGAAAATATTGAAAGACTCACAATAAAAACCCAAATTGGATACAGGAGAAGTTTATATAGACAAAGACAGATATCTTATCACAAACAGTGGATTACAGAAGAGTGTGACAGATAACTTCAGAGTGCTAGGATAGAAAACTATCCAGCAACCTGGAATTCTGTACCAGCGAAGACATCCTTCAAGGAAAAAAGAATGTGCAAATAGACACATACTCATATGTGAAACTTAAATATATTTTTATTTAGCTCAGAAGACAATATCTAAAGGAAATCTTCCTGGGAGTTATTCAGGCAAAAGATATTAGATGGAATCTGAGATTTGGAAAACAGATAATTGTAGGCATGCAAAATTTTTGCTCCTAGAAAATACATAAATATTAAAGTCAAATATTTTATTCAGTATTATAAAATGTACACGAAACTTAATACATGTACAGTTCATGGTATATGTATTTGGCAAAAATAGGCTGGAGAAAACAAAAGCTAAGGTATGTATAGTTTTGTGCCTTCTTCTTTTTATGTGGGATGCTATAACACTGGGAACTTCAAGAAGACTGAAGGCATTAACCAGAAGGTCAACTCTGCGGTGATGAGTACAAGGTCAAGTCCATAAATTGAAGTGTTACCTATAATGGTGCTCCCTAAAATGAAGGTAAGAGATATAGTTAAAAGACACTGGGCAATTGAAATGAAATAGTGTTGTGGGAATTCATTCAGTCTATAGCCTTTTGGGTACCTTCCCAGGGCATGGTCTGAGGTACTATAGGCACAGACAGGAAGCATGCTCACTCTCTCTTTGTTGGTGGTCTGAGATCTAGTCAGAGAGCAGAGGATCAGGCGGCTCTCTACATTGTTTTTTATGAGTGTTCCCCAATAAATATTTGATACCCCCTTTAGCTTGGGCTATCGTAGATTCACTTACAAGCACCAATAAAATAGCTCTTTAAAAGTTTAGTGGAAACAAGAAACAATGGAAAAGAACAGATTGAGATGGTACTCAAAGAGAAATTAAAATGGCACACTTATATCCAGTTAGTTATATTACACTATAATACATGTTAGTATTTTGTATTTAGAAGGTAAAGATCATCAGTGTGAACTTTCAAAATAAGAGCCAATTATACCCTATTTAAAAACCTTAAAGACTGCAAGTATTAAATGCTTTAGGTATTAAAACACAAATTAGATAGATAAACTTAAAAGAGCATCAAACTATTCAAATAATAGCCTGATGAATAAAGTTCTGTATTGCATCAAATAGATGTCTAGACAAATGGCATTGATAAATATAATTGGAAGTTGGTAAAACATAGGTGTTATCTCTAAATAAGCTAATTTAAGAATTCTTTCATATTTTTTGTACAGTTGAACATTTTTATATTATGCTACAAGATAATTTTTATCTAAAGCTATCTAAAAAAAGTTACAACATTGAAGAACAAAAAATATTCTAAAAGGCAAAAAAGCATAACAGGAAAGGCAACAAAAATGTAAGAAAGGGATAAACTGATATACATAATCTTGAATTCAGGTCCAGTTCGCTCCATTACCCTTTCTACCCTGAGCTATGCCCTTTGGCTGTTTAACCTTCCTATGAATCAATTTCTATACTTATTAAATGATGCTCTGGTTCTATATCTAAAGGCTATCTGCTAAATTCTCATAAATATAACAAGGTATTCTGGCTTTGTAAAAGGAGAAGAAGTTCCTTCATGGTCCCTTCCCAGTATAAAATGGAGCAACTAACTGCTATGAGGACAAGACCCACCACGTCAGCAGCAGGAAGATCCGATTCTTGAACCTCTGAGCTGCCTGCAAGTTGTACCGAGGACCTGGGGTCTCAGTTTTCCTCAATGAATGAACTTGTGTTGGAGTGGGCTTTTCATTAGAGAAGTTGCTTTTGAATTATCCCTTCTACTTGTAAGTAACCTTTCACCCTTACCCCTGACAGTGAACACAGAAAACTACTCACTGGCTCACCAACTTGAACTTCTGTGCAATCATTACTTCATTTTGTTGTGGATCCCCTTTCTGAATGAATAGGGTGTGTGTGTGTGTGTGTGTGTGTGTGTGTGTGTGTGTGTGTGTGTGTGTTTTATTTCCCCAGCAAAGGTTTGTCGCAAAATGAAAAGGGTATTGGTGAAGCTGAAATTCTGCATTTATAAAAATTGTACATACATACATAGTAATTTCCATTAATTTACATGCATGGTGAATTGCAATTAATGTCTGTATCAATAAAACAATGTCTGTATCATATTTCCTAAGTTAGTCTCAGGCAATTCACTATTTATTTTCACTCTTTAATACCTGACTAAATATAAGAGATCTGATATAAATCCTGGATTTGAAATTCAAAATCATACATGAAATGACAACTAAACATTCCATCTTCTACTGAAAGCAGTTTCTTCCATGCAATCAGAAAATGAAAGATATCAGTATGCAAGCTCCCGATGGAGTACGTGCAGGGTCAGGTCCTTTAGTGGCTGCATTTTGCATCTTTGCTGTCAGGAGTTTTGATACATACTCCATGGAGATTGGTTAAACACGGAGGTTCTAATGCCTCCAATAATGGGAAGACTCTATGAGACCTCTATGTCATTGGTTTCTTTTTCTTCTTTAGGTATCACTTCCCCAAAGCAAAGCAAAATAAAACATATAAGGTTTATACCTGGAATAATAAGTACATCATGTGAATAGCCCTTAACTGCTTAATTAAACACATAGTCAAGCTGTTTTTGCTAGTCATGAGTTCCATAGGAGTTGGTGCTCTTCAGTCTGAATATCACATTATTAAATTTTACTCCATCCTGTGCTATCGAATCTGTGGTATGTGCAATAGTCAAGCTTCCAATCATAATGGCACCTGCAATTCTGCCAAATGCAGTCTAACCTAATTCTTCAGAGAGCTGGAAACTCTACCAGTCCAACACAGACTGTAGTAAGCCCACAGAACATACATCTAACCTTTGCTTTCCTAGTGTCTTGTGCTCCATACAATCTAATTCCTACATAAATCTACCTATGCTAAAATTAGAAGCTAGGATCCACATATGCTACAGAACATATAGCCTTTCTGAGGCTGGGTTACCTCACTTAATATATTGTTTTCTAGTTCCATTCTTTTACCAGTGGACCCCATGTTTTCTTTCCTTCTTTTTTTAATAGCCAAATAACATTCCATTTTATAAAAGTACCACATTTTCACTATCCATTCATCATTCAATCCATAAGAGGAGGGAGAGTGGACTTTAAGAATGGGGTTTGGGGGTTGGGGATTTAGTTCAGTGGTAGAGCACTTGCCTAGCAAGTGCAAGGCCCTGGGTTCGGTACTCAACTTCAGAAAAAAAAAAAGACAAGACAAAATAACAGCAACAACAAGAAAGACCAAAAATAAAAAACAAACAAACAAACAAACAAAAACAAGGTAACTGGCACACACAACCTTTAGCCAGGTGGTGGTGGCGCGCACCTTTAATCCCAGCACTCGGGAGGCAGAGGCAGGCAGATCTCTATGAGTTCGAGGCCAGCCTGGTCTACAGAGCTAGTTCCAGGACAGGCTCCAAAGCCACAGAGAAACCCTGTCTCGAAAAAGAAAGAAAGAAAGAAAAAAGAAAGAAAGAAAGAAAGAAAGAAAGAAAGAAAGAAAGAAAGAAAGAAAGAATTGGGTTTGCAGCCTGATGTAAAAGAGCTATTTCCAGGTCAGCTAGGACTATTACACAGAGAAACCCTGTCTTGAAAAAACAAAAATGGAGTTTGGTGTCTGGTAGATCACATCATGTATGAAAATAGAAGGAAGATATGGGGAGTGGAAAGGTATAAGAGCTGAGAGGGTAGAGGGAGGGTCAACCAACATTAAAATAGATGAAAAAATTCATGAAGAAACCTGGTACATCGGGAGTGCAGAAGAGATGGATTTGATCAAAATTCATTATATTCAGGCATGAAATTCTCCAACAATAAATTTTAAAAAAGAATTATATTGAAGACAGAATTTTGACATATTTTCTAAGTAATGTCACATTGTGTGGGCTTTTAGGGTGGGTGCATCAGCCAGCTTTTCCTGAAGAGATCTTTTTTACCTTGGTTTTCTTTAGCCCATCATTCTGTTCTAGCACTCACTCTACAACCACAGTTTGGAACTCAGACTATGAGAGATCTGAGGCTAGTTTTGCAATGCTTTGTTCCAGCTGTCACCATCACTGCCCAATAAATAACACACATTGAAAAATAAAATCAATTTTAGACATCTGCATGTAGTTACACTGTTTGGGTGAATATAGTTGCTCCCAGAAGCCATGGGCTATTAACTAAAAATTCTAGTTGCCTAGGGTGGGATGACTTCCCATGAAGTATTGGTCAGGGAAGGTTCTAAGGTACCAAAGTCCCAAAAGCAATATGGACAATTTATACTGCTATTGGTAGCTACCGGAACCTGATGGTTAAGTTTTTTTTTGTTGAAGATACCACATGCTCTGGTCACAGGACAGAGAAATAAAGCTGCAATTAATTGGTCAGTTGGTCCAGGACCTTCCTCCATGATGGCTAGCATCCATAGTGCTGGTAGGTGCTCTAAGGTTTCTGAGGGGAAGCAAGCTAAGGTCACTGTATACAATGCTGCACACTGACCATAGCCAACTTGCCACTTTTCTACCAAAGGGCACATCTTGCTGGCCAGATTGTAGCATTGCATGAAGGGAGCTCAGCCAGTTCTCCTGTAGAAGCTAACCATTTTCTGAATGGATTTGATTCCTATCACACAGCAGGGAATCCTTGTCTGGTACTGGAAACCTGGTCAAAAGCCATGGATAGAGAGATGTTACAAGCCATAGAAGGGAAACTTTTGCTGTCATTTTTTAAAATAAATATGATAGCTAAATAATTGTGTTTATATGCACAGATTAGTGTGACTAGTATTGAATGACGTAAGTTTATGATTAGGATTAATAAGGAATCTGATTTCTTAGTGGAAAGTTCAAAAGCATAATATACAATGTTAATATTAGTTTAAAATTCTGATAAAATGCATAACAAAAACAATAAACGTTTAATGCTTTTAACAATTTGAGATCTAGAAGATAATGGGAAACTGAGCTACTCTTACCTATATAAAAGCACACGTGTAATATGTATATAAAGCCATAGAAGGGTCTAAGAAAGACATGCACACCTCCTTAGCAGAGCTCTCCAGTCCTGGAAATCAGACTCACCGATAGGACTGTTATGTCAAATCTCCAAGCCTGTGTCTGCCTGTAGAGATCCTGGTTGGCATCTGAATGCTGGTCCTGGGGAATTTAAAGGTCCTTAGGGATTTCCACATGCAGCCAGGTTGTGAAATACAGCACCCGATTGTTTATTCCTCCTGTTCGTTCCTCTCTTTCCTTACCCTGCTCTCCTTCCTCCCTTTGCTAAAATTAAATTCTAGTCATTTTTGCTGTACTTAGGTCTGATGAGACAGTGAGAGGGGGTGGGAGGTGAAGGGATAATCATGGCGGACATACATATGCTTTTTACCACACTCTCGGCAGTTCGGGTTCATCTCCCTCACTAAAAGATGATACATTAATGATGGTGAAATCTTGATGTTGAAAATTAAGCTGAACCGTTTTGAATGAGTCTGGCAACCATTTCCCTGGACCCTGAACTATCTGTTAAGGAGAGGAATGCCTGTCCATGTCCTACACAGGTACCTGCCTGCTTAGGCAGTTTATCCTTCAGCTGCTGTATGACTTGAGATGAGGATGATTGTCAGCCCTGTTAAAGCCACTCAGGTGAGTATTTATAAGAAAAAAACACACAAACAAACAAACAAAAACCCCAAATCAAGACTTATCCCAACTATTGGTTTACTTCAAAGGTTTAGATCTTCTGATTGCCTCACTTTTGTATTTTTTATTTGGGATGTTTCAGAAACTGCTAGAAGAATTGCCATGCACAGCTAGTAAGTATGATTCTATTTATTTCTCCCTTTTTATTTTTCCATTAGTGCCCCTTTAGGCAGCCCAAGCTGACCTCAGACTCAGTTCTTCGGGCTTCCCCGAGTTCGAGGATTACAGAGATGATCCCCCATGCCTAGTCAGGTTTTTGAGTCATATTTGAATTGGTTTCTTTTTGTTCTCTCACCATCCCTCCTTCCTTTCTTTCATTCCTCTCTCTCTTTTTCTCTCTCTCTCTGTATGTGTGTGTTTGTGTGTGTGTATTGCCTGAATTGTGTGTTCTGTGTATGCCTGGTGCCCACACAAACCAGAAAAGTGGATTGGATCCCTTGGAACGGGAGTTGAAAGCCACCAAGTGTGTGCTGGGAATCGAACCAGGTCCTGTGGAAGGGTAGTCAATGCTCTTAAATGCCGAGTCATCTCTCCAGCCTCTTTCTTCTTTTTCTAAGACATCTTTTGATTTTATAGTCTAGGCCGGCCTCTGACCTCAGCCTCCAGAGGACTGAGCTTTCAGCTGTGTGTGACCATGTCCACAGTTGAATGTTTCCTCTCAAGGATCTTTTTACCTTCCTCTCCCACCTTTCCATGAACCATGTCAATTTAATCTCTAGGCAGAGTAGTTGTAATTTGTATGCAGGATTTTGTTTGGAAAAATGTCCATCAAATGGATGATGAACATGGGAGTCTCCTTATCAGGGGTGGGAAACGCTGAGATTCCTAGGAGTGTTCAGACCCTTTTTTCTAGTGTCACAGACCACACCCTTCTCTCTACTGTCACAGACCACATCCTTCTCTCTACTGTCACAAACAGCACCCTTCTCTCAATGTCATAAATAGCACCCTTCTCTACTGTCACAGACCACACCCTTTTCTCTACTGTCACAGACCACACCCTTCTCTCTACTGTCACAGACAAGCACCCTTCTCTCTACTGTCACAGACCACACCCTTCTCTCTACTGTCACAGACCACACCCTTCTCTCTACTGTCACAGACCACACCCTTCTCTCTACTTTCACAGACAGCACCCTTCTCTCTACTGTCACAGACAGCACCCTTCTCTCTACCTTTCAGGCATGAGTCAGCAGGAAAGAGGAGAGCCCTCTAGAAAAGGTCTTTTATCTGCCTTTCACAAGTGTTATTGGAGACAGCATGTCTAGTCCAAGAAAGTTTTCTTTAACATAAGGAAATGCATGCAAAAAGTATGATTTACATATTTTAATTTCTAACAATGAATAACTGAATGGATACAATGGGCCTTCCTATGTGTCAAAAAAAATAAAGACAAGCATAATTCACAAGGGTGAACTGTAAGATGTGCTGCCAAGAACATCAAAGCAGGTATTTGTGTCAGAATGCAAACACTGTCTAGCGTTCACTCTGAAAGTATGGTGTATTTCAAACTGAAAGACATAATAACCTATTTTCAAAAGGGCTGACTCTTCTACGTTTGCCTTCCTGAACCTGCTCTGGCCTCCTCAGCCTTTCCCTGTGAATTGATTTGGAACAGCTCTCTTACCCTTGAATGAAAAAGCTGACTTTGGTCCTAGGTGGTCCTAGGGTGAGAGGAGGAGAGGTCAACAGCAATGCCTGGTGTCTCTGGGTGAGCAGTGGGCTGGCCGAAATCTGGCTAAAGACTGTAGCCCCTGCTAGCAGCTCTCTCTCAGCAGCACCCCATGGGTCCCAGTAACTCTTCCTCCCCCAGCATGCCCTGGCTAAGGGGTGATAACAGCTTGGCTGCTTCTCTACCCTTTCTAGTTTCTATTTAACCTATGCATTCTTCATGCTTCCTTACTGAAACACTTGCAACAGCCCTTTCAAGAGGGCTTCCAACTCTGAGCAATGGTGGTGGGTGAGAACTTTTAGATGAGTCACAATTATTTCCTGTTGAGCATGCATGGTGTCGGGAACTGTTCAAGACCCTGGGGGATGTGCGTGTGCGTGTGTGTGTGTGTGTGTTTGCGTGTGTGTGTGTGTGCATCCGTGTGTGTGTATTATTTGCTAGACTTTGGTAAGTTATCAGCTGTGAAGCTGAACTCATACTAACTGCAGCAAGCTAGAGGATGACTGATTCCCTATGGGTGGGAATCCTGAGCTTTGGGTTCAGACAGAGCAGAAACCTGAGGCTTAGCTAAGGCCATTGTTTTCTCCATTTATTTTTCTTTTTCTGTGATAAAATGCCCTGAGGAGAGCAGCTCAAGTGAAAAGGTGTTTGTTTTTGTTTGTTTCTCTGTCTTTGTAAATTCACATTTCCAGGTACATTCCATCAAGTGGGGTGTCACAGCAGCACCAAGAGCTAAAAGAAGATGGTCCCATTGCACCCTCATTTAGGAATCAGAGTGATGAAAGCATGCTAGTCTTCAGTTTACTTTATCATGTTTGCCCATCTAGGGATCCCTGCCAGGGAGTGGTACCATTATAATCAAGATGGTTTTTCCCATATGAATTAATGTCATCAAGATAACCACCCTCCCCAGGAATTCCCAGAGGCTGATCTTCCAGCTAAGTATTGAAAGTCTGTCAAATTGACAATTCACATTGACTCCGTTCCTTTTTTTTTTTTTCTTGAGTTTTTATGCATGGTTCCCACTGTCTTTTCTGGAAACAGACAAAAGCAGCTCAACTCTATTCTTGGCCTGTGAATTCTGACCCTGGGGAGTAAGGGTACCTCCTCTGATTCCTGTGTTAGTGATTCCAGTGAGGCTCTTCACTGGGTCCCACGTCCACCTCATAACTAAATCACAGTTGTCTCTCATTGTCCAGTTTCAGGTCTCACAAAACACTCTGCCAGGAAAAGGAAAAAGGAAGGATAAGGCGAACAAATTGGGGTGCTTGTCAGCAAGCAATGCTAGAGCTAACTAGGGGTTCCAGAAAAGTCCTATGTGCACTGACTGCAAAGTCAGTATTAAAGGTCAAGCTCCACTCTCAGGGAGTCTCTCTGTGGCGGTTTCAATGACAAGCCAACAAACCTATGTATGGAACTCTGCACAGACCAACTCAAAGGCATACAGTGTAAATGGAACTGCCCAGCTTCTGCTGGCAAAACTCAGGAGGGCAATTGAATGGCAAGTCAGATGTCCTCATGTGACTGCTGTGTTACAATTGTCCTCTTATTAACACTGAGGGCTCTGGCTGCTCCCTTGCAAACAATCCATGGCCCCTTCACTCTCTTGATTAAGAGCCAAAAAGAGAGGTGCTGACACCATTTAGATCCCAGGAAGGGGCAGGTCATTCTCATGATCCTTTTAATCCTATGGTTCCGAGCCCAGGAGCACAATGGTCCAAACTCTTCTTTATATTAAAAACACAGCAATAATACAGGTTAACCTTAATCTACATGGTCCAGTCACAGTACACTTGAGGTAAAATGCTTACCTGTGTCATATTTATTAAAATGAGGCACCTTACATAAGAAAGTACCTCATGGGGGGAAAAAGGCATAACAACGCATTTGGAAGCATTTTTTTTATTATGAAATGACCCCTAACAAATTTACCATCTCATCTTTATAATGAACCCACTTAGAAAATATTAATACAAAAATATTAATTACCATATGCTGGGCTGTGTGCCAAGGATATAAAACTAAGCGGTGACCCAAAAGGAAAGGGTCTGTTCCTTCATGGGGTGGCATTTTAGTGTAGGAAGTAAACAGTGTGCAAATAGAGCAACAAATAATTAACATAATTATAGATTATGGGAAGGACCAAGGTGACTGTAAACAGCTCGCTGAGATGAAGAAAGATAAGCCCCAGAGTGTAGCCTCTCTTAGAGCAAACATGCAAAAGCTCGCAGAGGAAAGGGTTTTTATAGCAAAGTCTAGGGTTTAGAAAGTGGGAGGGAGCTTGGGAAAGGGCAAGCAGAGAAAATTCTGGGAAGAGATTAGTAAAGGATACATATGCACAGGTTGAAGAAAGGACCAGTGTACCCACAAACTATGAAGAAGCCATTTCAGGGTAGGGAAAGTATAAGATTGAGACCACTGAACAGGAAATAAGGGGGCGCCATAATGCAGACCCCTGTACAGAGCCCAGTTGCAAGTTCTCTTTAAGTGGAATTTCTATTACAGATAACCAGAAACAACTTACACAATTTCCAAATATGAACGAAGAATTTTCCCAGAGACTGAAACCTTCAAGCAGCATTACCGCTGAGATTATGCAAGTAACATGGAATGGGGACACAATCGAGCTTCTGTACCCTTTGGAAATGATTGGACCCAAATCATCCAGAATTCTGGAAATTGTCAGTTTTTTTTCATGTTTGTATGTATCTAATTTCTTATGGGTAGGACCCAAGTCTATGTGTGATATTCATGTATTTTTCCCATACACCTTACACAGACAGCTGTTAAGTGGCTTTAGATGGTGCTATTAGTACATATATGTAACTTGTCATAAGGTTGTATGCATAATTTTCCACTTTAGAACATTATAGTGCTCATGAATAAAGCTTGTGTTTTACATGATTTGGGATATTATATTTCTGGATTAAGGATATATGTGACACCAGACCTTCAAGTCTCAAACTACTGCTTAAAAACTCATTTCCTACCTTGATTAAGAGTATTATTGTGGTAGATTTTATGATTCTCTGCAAGTGTTTCTGTCCCATCTTGTGGGAGGATTGTACCTCTCACTGATGCCATCTGTGGCCCTGGAGGTTGTCTCAGTCAATAAAATGTTTTGAGTTACCATAGGCACTATCCCCAAGCAGAAGCTATAAAAGTCAGTGGAATTTGCTTGGCTGTGATCCCTGCACTCAGAAGGCTGAGATAGGAAAATGAGTTCAAAGTAAGGGAAGGGGAGAAGAGGGGAGATACTGAGCAGAGGGGAGAGGAGAGGCAAGCAGGTAAGGAGAGGGAGAGACAGGATAGAAGAGAGAGAAAAGAAGAAATGGAGGGAGGAAAAAGGTTGGTAAGGATGGAAGTAACAGAGAGGAAGAAAGAAGACCCCCCCCAACCATAAAAGAGAGGAGCAGGTGATGATGTAGCTGTTCAGCTGGAGTCTGCAGCTCCTCCCTCTCCAAACCCCGCCCCCTCAGAAAGACCATCAAATGTCCAGTCTCCCCCCTCCCCAAGCTAAAGAGAGCACCTACAGGGTAAGACGGTTTTGAAAAATTTGTTGCCTTTAAAAATAATCTGTCAGTTATTATAGGCCTTAGCTAAAGTTGGTTGCTTCAATGCTACAAACATAACTTTGGGTGATTGCCCAGGTAGCCAGTTGTCTCTGTGATTTGTTACATGTTTTGGAGGTTGTTTAATTGCACTTCCTAATTACTCAGGTAACATTATTTCCCTTCTCAGATCTTTGATGGAGTTGAAGACTAGATAAATGTAGTTACTTTCCTCTCATAACTTGACCAAATTATTTATTATACAAGACTCAAGCTAGTTAGAATAGGATATTTGTTCTTATTGTATATAATTTTGTAGTAGGTTTAGAACTCTCTTACTTAAACAAAAGGGGGAGGTGCTGTGGGAGCTCCTTCTGCTCCTTCAGCCAATAGACTTTGAGATACCAGCCCACTGGGATGTGGTCTCTTTCACTTTAAAAAGCAGCGGTAGCCCTCCTCTTGCTCTTTTGCTTCAGACTCCTTTCCTGGTAGAAGGCTGTTGTCTAGGACGGTGTTCTGTAAGTTTTTTCCCCTCAAATAAATAACCTTTTAATAATAATTCCAAACTGGTATGGGATTGTTTTGCGCATTAGATAACTAAAGGCAGGTTGAGAAGTTTTCTGGTTGATTTAGACTCTTGAGTTTTTCTTGTGGGAGCAAAGTGGGTATTGGAGAGAAAAGGCTGGAAGGAGCTGTCTGATGCAGTAAGGCAGAAGATTTTATATTTGAGTAGAACCTGCACGTATCTAAGTAGTAAACATGTTTTCAGCCTGGACTAGAAAAACCCATAGAGACACAGAAAAGGATAATAAGTACTTAAATACTCAATTAGATAACACATCTCAATAGATACAAATGGGCTTATGCAAATATTCAAAAAGAATTTTCAATAAATTACATTCTTCTATTGTTAAGTACTATGTATACAAACCCAAAAGGGAACAGCACATTTAATGAGATCTTGGGAATACAAGATGAAGAAAAAAACTGTGGATACTTATGCTTATCCACTGATTCAGAAATATTAGACAACCGGAGGGAAGAGAAATCACGGATAATGTTTTTGCTGTCAAATTACAGTCTAGAAAATCTAAAAACAAGATTGAAACCTATTAGGCCCAATTAGAGATTTTAAAAATATAGTTTAGTAGATATTAGTGGATATATATGATGCACTTTCCCAAATGTTAGAATTAGCGACTGTAGGCTGAGATGTAGCTTAGGCATAAGAGTGCTTGCATGTCAGAACTCTCAAGATGAGACCCTGAGTTCAATTTCCAACACTACAGAAATACTATGCATCAGAATTGGTCATAACCCTGTGGAAACATGAGGAACAAAAATTCTGCAACAATTAACATATGAGTGTGAGTTCAAAAAAGTTTTTAAAAGCCAGAAAAATACATTGAAATGGAAATTGATGATAAACATGGGAATTTACAAAGAAAACATCTTTCTTTAACTTCCTGCCAGCTGATGGGGTGAGGAGACCCACAGTGAAAGAGAGTGAACCCTTGTAACATTTTGAGGGCCAAGTCTTCCCATTATCCAGCAAAAGACTGGGAAACAGCAAGTGTGTTGACTGTGGGGTTTTGTTACGATTAGTTGTTTATTGGCAAGTACTAGATGTCCTGATGGGGAACTGCAAATGAGCTGGAACACAGAGACAGAGGCCTGGAGGTGGGGCTTCACAATGTTGGGAAGATGAACTTCTCAGACACCTCATAGAGTAAGGAATACTGCGAGATATGTTTTACTTTGTAACATTTGCATAAAGGCTTCTTATACTCCAGCTTTCCAACAAAACTCACGGATAAGTTTGCATAGATTCAACTTATCTTTCAGTAATTTCAGAATGAGATTTCTTTGCCAGAAAGCAAACAAATGACTCAGAGGTGTCCTGCCCTGAGAAGCCTGGTACATAAAAACGTGTGGGGTGGAGTTGATAGGAGCATTTTGAATTCGATGACATAAAACACTATGTGTCATGTTCAAAACATTCACATACTCCCTGCGCTCAACATCTCTGCGTAAGGCAAACTTGTGAACTTACTTTTTCTGTTGCCAAATTTCTTTGGTCACTTTTGTTAATGAGCCATGTAAATCTCTAAGGGAGGGTGGTGTTGCCCAAATCTTCTAATTCAAGAGTATTGGATATCTATGTTTCATGAAAACCCACCTGTTGCTTTCTCAACAACATTCTTCCATGGAAGAGAACTCAGGGGATTTTGAGCAGAAAGTAAGAAAGTGATTACAAATGGCGAAAAATGCCAAGTTTTACCCTGAAAGAGAGTGATCAGAAATTGCTAGACCACATATCAGAGAAGCCATGGCTTCTGTGACTGGTGTCTCAACCACCAGGCTGCCTGAGACAGTACTCTAGTCTCTTACCTCTCTGACACAAATGTCTTAGGGGCACATGGCCGTTCCCCATTCTATCCTTAAAATGAAGCTCCGCACCTTCTAATGGGTTGCATTCATACAGGAGCTCCTCTCTGACCACAGATGGATTGATGCTGAGATCAGTTATTAGCAGATATCTATGGAAACCTGAAATGTATGGAAGCTGAAGAAACAGAAAATATTTTAGAATAAAAATAATAATGTTTCTTTTTTTCCCCATTTTCTAAGTATATTGGTTTAAGACTCTTCTGAATGAGATCTACTGTTGAAGACTTGAATACAGTATAGAAAAGGGTATCTGAATATTTCCTATCCAGAGAACCAGGAAAGTTGGAAGTGACTCTTGTTTCATTTTTACTTTTTGATCTTTGGGAGCTTGCCACTCAGCTCCCAAATAAATATACAGAGGCCTTGGCTTGGCTTGTTACTAGCCAGCTTTGCTTAAATGGTCCCATCTACTTTTTGCCCCTGGGATTTTTCCTTTTCTTTGCTTCTGTAATCTTACTTTCACTCTTACACCTTGGCTGGTTATGTGGCTGGGTGACTGGCCCCTAGTGTCTTCCTCTCCTTGTTCTCTTGCTCGTAGATCTCTCTTGCTTCCTTTTCTCTTTCCTTTCCTCTACCAGAAGGAAGCCAATAACAACAAAGCTATCTTAAGTGGGGTTCCATTTCTGAGGATTGATAATGTACATGAGTGGTTCTCTGGGTGTCTCACAGAAAGAGAAACTTTCAAAGTTCATTAGAGGTATGAGTCTTGACTGTGATTGTTCCTAGGGACAAAGAAATAACAATTTCCCTCCAACAGACCTCTGTGGCTTTTTCAATGATTTTTTTCTTTTTATTTATTTCTTTTTTTTTTCCATGTAGAATTCCCCATGGATGAAGCCAGTGCAATTGGCCTTCAGTTGTAGTCTCATCTGATCCACTCAAAGCTATGGGGGCTTCATGTATCTTTTTTTGACCCTTTGTATCAAGCTCTCTGGGCTCAACTTATTTTTTGTCTCCCTTAATAAAGAATTGCTTTTTAAGCTATTGGGCCATATTTCAGTTTTGAATCTTTGGAAGCACTTAGCTAAAGTCAACAAAATAACATAACAAATGCACTTATTTTATGTAGCTTTTCATTATTGTCTTTTAAAAAAATTTGTGTGTGTGTGTGTGTGTGTGTGTGTGTGTGTGCAATTGCTAGTGTAAGGCAGAAAAGGGTGTGGATCCTTTGGAGCTTGTGTTAACCTATACTCTTCTCCCATTTTAAGCAAGCAGATTTTTTTAATATGTCTTTTTTAATGAATCATTCAGTGATGAAATATGTGTATTCTTTCTAAGATCTTGGACATAAATATTTTCCCAGGAATCCTGAGATACTTTTCTGTTAAACGACTCTAATCTTTTGAAGACTGATCTGTAATTGATGTAAGAACTATTTTGCTGTTTACATTTCTTCAGATTCTTTGTCCAGCACTTTGAGGGCTTCAGAGGACCACTCCACATTGTCACTTTAAGCAAGGTCATTCCAGTTTTCTTTAACTTCTTCATCCTCTTCTCAGTGCCTTTATTTTCATTCTTCCTGGGTTTTCTCTGTCCCCACGTATCAGTCGGCATGCATGCCTGAATGGCCAATAACTCACATTAGTGGCTGTTGATGTGGTAGACTAATTATGCATACAGTTTTATTACTGTATCCCAATAATCTTCCGAGCTTCCTTAATAACCACATTATTTCTATGGAATCCTCAGTAGGAGAGTTCCTTGTTAATGATGATTAGACTGGCATCATGTAGGGCATATTTTACAGAAGCTTCATAGGTTACGGGAAACCAGACGCTCCTTTGAGATTAAGGCTAATTTAGAGATGGTGTGACCAGAGAGACTCCTCTTCAGTCTTCTCTGGAAGCTTTGTTAAGAGGGAAATCTTTTCCCATTATCCAGGTATCAACTTGGAAAAAAAAATTCCTATTTGGTAGTTAAAGCAACAGAAGTATAGAGTGCTTCATGAAAACCAGTAACTTTCTTCAGCCAAGGAGTCATTTATACAGCAGGATTTTAATATGAGTTTGGTCAATTTAAAATTTAATGGGTTTCCTAAGACATAGGATGCATCTCTATAGCAATCTAAAAAAAAAACAAAGCCTAACAGATTAAAAGATATTTTAATTAAGTGTATGCATGTGCATATATGTGGTGATATGTGCACATAAATGCCAGAAAAGGACATCAGATCCCCTGGAACTGGAGTTACAGGTGGTTGTGACTCACCCAATATGTATGTTGAGAACAGAACGTAGGTTCTCAACAAGACCAGTGCCTGCTCTTCGCCACTGAGCTACCTCTCCAGCTTCAAGATCTTTTTATTTTTAATTTGTTTTTTTTTTTAAAATATGTTTGCAGTTCAAAGTGGTTTTTTTTTTTTCAAATAAACACAAAAACGCAGAGCCCTGTTATGGGAAAATGCCATGTGTCCATCAGATTTAACATTTATCTGCTATTAATGCCACTCTGTCTCTCGCTTGTTTTCTCGTTAGCTGGTTCTCACGTGTCAAGTCTTTTAACTCCTCTTTACAGCTGCTGAACTTACAAAGAGCAACCCTTGCTGCCATCACAACATAGATTCTCTGCACCTGAGGAAGTGATGGGCGTTGGTCTAGAGAAGAGGTTCTCAACCTCTGGGTCTCGACCCCTTTGGGGGTTGAGTGGCCATCTCACAAGGGTTGGCTATGAGCATGGGAAAACCCAGAGATTTACATTTGGATTCATAACAGCAGCAAAATTGCAGTTATGAGGAGGCAAGGAAAATATTTGTATGGTTGGAGGTCAGCACAGCATGAGGAACTGTGTCAAAGGGTCGCAGCATCAGGAAAGTTGAGAGCAAGGGCTGTAGAGTATCTTCAAAATACTTACTGAAATGTGTTCAAGTCAGAATTGAGGGTCCACAAACTCCACTTGCTGAGGAGTGGACTTGTGTTTTCCTCTTTTTAGTAATTCAGCTTCCTCCTCTTCCTTTTGTTCCATGTTTTCTGTGTTAAGAGGAAACGCTAACTATCTCTGCAGCTTAACTTTCCTTTCCAGGAAAACTGCACTAAGTGGCTTTCCTGTGCTTCCCACAGACAGCCTGGTCCATTTTCAAAGATGCAGAGCCTGGTAACTTTCAGGTCCAGAGAACCTCCATTTGCTTCCTTGCCAATGTTTCCATCTCTGACAATCATTGCCCAACTGAATGAATTAATCAGCTGTTGCAAAAAGGATTGTTCTGCTAACTCAGTCGTCATCTGCATGCATTAACTTATGTTTCTTTTGGAAGGCAGAGATTCATCCCATCAAAATCTTTATTTATTGTTAATTATAGTGTACTTAATAGATGAGAGTAAAGGCCAAATTTCACTTTTCATTTTATGTATTGGAGTGCTAGATATCTCTATCTACCTCTCTCTCATTCTCTCTCCCCTTCTTGCTGTGTTCCTTCTCTTTTTTCTCTCATCTATAAATTGATAATGAAGTTGTAGGCTTTTACATACTTAGTATATTTAAATAAATTATTCTTTTTGATTCATAAAGAATGAAAAACTATAAGGTACCTTCTTTGTCCCTTAGGCTCAATTTTTATTAAACTTTGATTAATTTCTTCTGGCGTAAGATGTTCTAAACTTATCACGTGTGTTTCCCCTTTACCTCTGGAATCAGCAGTCACTCTGAATAGAGCCTGGTAGTTAGAGAATAAAATACCCTGATTAGTAGTAATGCTCCTTGCTGTTAGGGAATCAGTGAATCTAGACTTTTTTTACTTTTGTTTTTCAAGACAGGATTTCTCTGTGTAGCTTTGCAGCCTGTCCTGGAACTCACTCAGCAGACCAGGCTGGCCTCAGACTCACAGAGATCCTCCTGCATCTGCCTCCCGAGTGCTGGGATTAAAAGCCGGTGCCACCACCGCCAGACCTGAATCTAGACTTTTTAAAGCAGAAAGTAAAGTGTTATTTAAATGAAACACGAATGTATAGACACATTTCTAATACACTTAATTTTACTCAACTAAAATCTAGCATGAAGAAACTTACATTCTTAATTTTGTGCTCGCAGATTTAGTTTTGTGCTAAATTATAGTTTGTGCTTTTTGTAATAACGCCATGGAGAAGTGCACAGAAATTAGTACAATGCACTTCTGGGTACGTCTAGAAGGCTGTTTCCAGGAGAATTAATATGGAATAAAAAAAGAAAATGAGAGAGACCACGTATGCATTCAGGTGTTCTTTCTGCTCCCCTTCTCTCTCCCACTTCCTGTCTGCCATGAACTGAGCTACTTTGCTTGGCCTTCTATTCCCCAGCTGCGTGTTCTGCTTTCCCTGGCCATGGCACAGGGGTGGGGATAGGTGTGGAGAGGCAGAGGGTAAAGAGTCAAGGACTATGGATAAAACCAAGACCCGAAATAACTTTTTTGTTTAGGTTGTTTGTCACAGTAACATAATATACTAAAGAAGTGAATGTATAACAACATACGGTTGGTACACTCTGGCTTTCTTCTCTGGCTCATCTAGTCTAGGCTTCTTAGACAAACGCTAGCTCTTTCATTAGATAATTGTTTTAGTGGTCTCGTCATTTTCTGAATAATAAGCACTGGTTGTTATACTTTTCTTATATTCAAGTTTTCCCATCATGTTCATTTTACTATTTGAATGAATAGTCAAGCAAAAATATACAAATTATTAACATTTTGGGCATCACAATAAGTTCATAGTAACAGGAAATGAGATGTTTTTGACTATTAGCCTTCCTATTCAAAATAAAGATTTGTATATTACTCTTTTTGCACTGGTGTTTGCATGTGTTAAAGACTACTTTTGCATCTTTTAGGAATGTTTTTAACATTTTCTTCAGTCTTTTGCATATTTTTCTTGGATTAAGTCGAACTGTTTCGTCACCTTGGTGTATTAAAATGGATGTCTTTGGAATCTAGCTTCTCGGTGATTTGTTTTTCACAGACAGGATGATTCTCTCAACCTCTTAGAGTTATGTAATAATGCTGCTTTGCAAGTACCTTCACATCATGCTGGAGACCCACCCAGGACCGTGCATTTGCTAAGTAGGCTGTCTATCACTGAGCTGAATGTCAAGCCAGTCTTTTAGTTTTAGCGATATGCTCTGCATTGCTTTATACCGACAGAACATTGTATCATCATCGGCACACAGAAGGAACCATTGTACTTTCTTTACAATTGTGTGCTTGTGTGTGAATATGTATGCTTCATGCTAGCAGCTGACTAACTGCACACTGTTACAGAGACGAGGCCGTCATTTGATTCTTTCTCTCACTTTAATCCCTGCAGTAATTCTTATTTCACTAAGTTGCATATCTGAGGATTGTTTGGGAAGTGCTCACCTATTTGTATCCTATTGTTTCTGAGAAACACCAGGATGATTTTAAAATTTTTGTCACGTGTCTTCTTGTCACCATGAAGATAGCCAAATACTCCTTTCCCTTTTTAATTGATTAAAACTAATAAACTAGAGCAGGAGAGAAAGCTCAGAAGTTGAGAGCACTGGCTGCTCTTCTAGAGGACCCAGGTTCGATTCCCAGCACCCACAGCTGTCTGCAATTCTACTTCCATAAGTAGTCAGCAAAAATAATTTTATGTTTGAGGTCACCACAATATGAGAACCTGTATTAGAGGGTCACAGCATTAGAAAGGTTGAGAACCAACGCCTTCGACGATCAGCCCTTGAATAAATCACAGAGTTAGGAGGACATCACTTGACAGAGTAATTTTCTTATCTAGTTGAGTTTAATGACAATTATCTAGGGTGTTTTTATTGTGTGTTTGAGTATTGCTAATGCCACTCTCAAATATTTTCTATCGATCAGTTTTGCTTCTGTTGAAAATAGACTTTTCCTGTTGAAAATAGCTTTTCCTGTGGTTTGGGAGTGTCTCCTCTGATGCCTGCGGGCAGGGCCGAGGCAGTTAGTTCAGTTCTGCAGTGTTGACTTGGAAAAACAGAAAAGTGGCCTGTGTGTCTTCCCCGTATTCCGGGCTCGTCATCTGGGAAGAGCTTTGACTGCAGCTTCACATTGCAGTGAGAAAGCTTGTTGCCTCATCTCCCAACACGCTGATCTTCCGGTTTGCCGTGGCAGTGTTTCCTGGGGTCTGCATCTTCACTCTACACTCATTATTCTCCCTTCAAGTCACCACCCAGCCCCTAGCCGCTGTTCATTGCGGTTTCTCTCTACTGTGGCTCCCCCGCCCCCCCCCCCAGAGATGCCGTCTTCCTGCAAAGAAACTTGAGATTAATGCAAGCTTCTGAACGCACAGAACCTGAAAGGATTCTGTACTCCTTTGCTGACAATTTTAAACCCACAAATCACGCTTATACCCAGGAGTTGGGTAGAAACGCTGGTGATTTCATGGTAGTCAAGCCCAGATCCCTGTGTCTCAAGGCAACTTTGTTGATTCACCTTGTCCTGGGGTCATGCCAGGTGATTGCCCTGGATGCTGTTGCAGGGGGTGGTGCCCCTCAGTCACTGACACAGTCCTGATTACCTGATCTACAAGCTCGGCAGGACTTTTAGGAAACAGTAAAGGTCAGCTGCCAAGGTTAAAGCTGTCTCTAGGGCTCTTCTACACAGAGCTGCTCTGCATGAGAAAGTGGGTAAGTTCGGTAGTGCAGAAGTCCAGTCAAAAGAGCAAGTGCCTAGGAATTCTGTATTTGCACACCGTGGGGTTGCTGAAGGTGACCCAGAAGCCAGTAAACAGAACAATGGCACTAAAACTGTGAAAGCCACATATTTACTTTTGGAGGTGGTTTGTGAAAGAGATTGTCTCTGAATGATGTATAGAAATCAACTACTCTTAAATACAACTACTCTCTGAAATGTTCATTTTACAGTCTGATAAAACCAAGAAGCAGTTCTTCTAGACTAAGGATGAATTTTAACAGATGTGCTAAATCACCTTATTAATTGTATATATGCATGTGTGTGTGTTTATTTAAAATGTTTTTATTATGTATCACCCTCTTAAAACTGTTAGTGATTCAGTCAGAGAGAAACTATCTTGAGAGTGCTTTCCAAAAAAAAAAAAAATTACAAGTTTTCTAAAACACTGAATGATGGTTTAAGCAATTCAGTGTAGGTGGGTGGTCTTTGGACTCGGTTCTTAGTCACACATCACAGTGGTGGTATTGATTTTATTAACCGGACAAGTCTACCTTTACAATATGGTATTAGATAGATATTCTGTGGAGTGGGTAGGCAATAAAGGAACCAAGAAAGGACCCGGAATGAGTAGATTTTAAACAAAACAACCACAGAAAGTGCTCAGAGTGTTTAGTCTATGAATTCCAAAGAGAAACTACCAGGCTTCTCATTGTTCTCTGGCTTCGCTTGAAAAGAGGTGATATCGTCTTTTTCTTCAAAAAAGTAGCCATTGTTTTTCGTGGTAGAAAATCCTAGTTTGTTGGGGGGGGGAGGTTTTGAAGGCGCCTTTAGAAGAAGACGAAGGTATAAAAGGCTTTTCAAGGGACTGTGGGAAGGCTGGACTAGCCTGGAGATGGAATTTGGAACACAATGGTTCCCTGAGCAAACTGTCAGTCAGTTTTCTAGGTGGAATTTAAATAACTCCATTGTTTTCTAAGAATTCCTACTTTGTCCTTTCTGTTGTCAGAATTACCACTCCATTGATGCCCTTCTAAAGCGTTTACTTTTAAGATTCTTCATTGGGTATTATATTGGTCTATAGGAGACTTCACTTGTTTATTGAAATAATGGGACCTATAAGTAAGTATTCGGGGTCGAGGAATTTAAGTTTTACTTTCCACAGGGCAAACTCCAAACTATAAATCCATTTCAAAAAATAAATAAAACATCTTGCCAAGGCAAAATAAAAGTCCCATAAAATAAAAATTAGACTTAAAAAGTAAGTACTATGATACACAGATAAATAAAATAATGACTTTGCTTATCATTAGCATTTCAGACATATTTAATAGCCTAGAAAGAAAGACACATCAGGCATTATTAAAATAGTACTATATCTCTAGGACAAAATACCTAAGACCAATTCACTAATAAATTTGAGATGTTAAGGAGAAGTCAGGAAAAGGTGCAAGCTTACAGTAGAGCAGGAGAGAGAGAGGGTCGGGTCGGGGAGAGAGAGAGAGAGAGAGAGAGAGAGGAGATCATCTTTGAATTCCATATTATTGTCTACTTTATACATAATTTTTGCCATTTAATTTAATGTTCTAACACCCTGTGAAATGTGTAGTATGCTTATTCTTATTTTAAAGGTAAAAATATGTTTATGAATGATAAATATTTTCCACAAACCCTTACTTTCAGTAAACAGCATGACCAAATAATTTACATTGTAGAGACAGCAGAGGTTACATATCTGGTAGGATTGAATGCCTTGAGAGCTATTGTCCTTCCTGGCAGTCCACAGATATAAGAGCCTACATTAACTAACTAATACAATTATTATTAGCATATTTCATTAAAACATTATTTGTAACATCCATTTTGCATAAACATTTTTATGGTACATATATTAATCTTGCATAACAAATTATATGCATCATTTACAAATGGTGCCATCTTGACAACTCTGGTGGACGAGAAGACCTCCAGCCAGACCAGAGGCCATGCACATAGCCAGAACTCTCTGCTGGACGACAGGCCATCAGCCCCAACTTGAGCAGAGACCCTCTATTCAATCACAGTCCACTCTAGTCAGAAGACTAGGGAAGAAAATGCCCATGCAACAAAGACAAATTCAGAAATAGGGACCTTGGCCTTTAATCATTCCAAATCCAGAAGCCTAAACATCAGTGTAAGAACACAACTAACAATGGCAATATGCCAATACCAGAGCCTATCCACACCCCTACAGCAAGCCTTTAATATACCAACACAGCTGAAACACAAGAAAATGACCTTAAAACCAACTTTATGATGATGATAGAGGTTCTTAAAGAGAAAATGAATTAATCCCTTAAATAAATTGAGGAAAAGGCAGCCAAGAAAATTGGAGGAAATCAATAAATCTCATAAAGAATACCAAGAAAGCCAAAGAGAGGAGGTAAGCAGTTGAAGGAAATAAGACATGTAAATGGAAATAGAAACAATAAAGAAAACACAAACTGAGGGAATTCTGGAAATGGAAAATCTAGTTAAGTGAACAAGAAGTACATACATAAGCATCATCAAAAGAAATGGAAGAGGGAATTTCAGGTGTAGAAGATATGATAGAAGAAATACATACAGTGGTAAAAGAAAATGTTAAATATAAAAAAATTCCTGACACAAAACATATAGGAAATCTGGGACACAATGAAAAGAGCAAACCTAAGAATTATAGGAATAGGATAAGGAGAAGAATCTCAGCTCAAAGACCCCAGAAAATATTTTTAATAAAATAATACAAGAAAATTTTTACCTAAAGAAAGACTTTTCTAAAAAGGTACAGAAAGCTTACAGAACACCAACTAGATTGGGCCAGAAATGAAAGTCCCCTTGCCACACAATAATCAAAACACTAAACACACAGAACAAAGAAAAAAAAACATTAAAAGCTAGAAGAAGAAAAGGCAAGTAACATATAAAGGCAGACCTATTAGAGTTATAACTGATTTTCAGCTGGACAGATGTGCTTTAGACTCTAAAGAAATCACAGATGCCAGCCCAGACTACTTTGCTGGGCAAAACATTAAATCACCATAGATGGAGAAAGCAAGATATCCATGATAAAGTCAAATTTAAACAGTATCTGTCCACAAATCCAGTCCTACAGAGGTCCTAGAAGGAAAACTCCAATCCAAAGAGGTTAACTAGACCCATGAACACAAGGCAATAAATAATCTCACACAGGCATAAAAGGAGGAACAAACACACACACACACACACACACACACACACACAGAACCACCACCAACAACTACAACAAAATAACAGAAATTAAAAGTCAGTGGTCATTGATATCTCTCAATATCAATGGACTCAATTCCTTAGTAAAAAGACATTGGCTAACATAATGGCTGCAAAAGCTTGATCCTTCCTTCTGCGACATACAAAAAACACACCTCAACAACAAAGATAGCTATTACCTCAGAGTAAATGATTGGAAAAAGATTTTCCAAGCAAATGCCCAGAGAAGCAAGCTGGTATTAAGAAGCCAATATCTAACAAAATAGACTTCAAACCAAACTTAATCAAATTAGATGGGGAAGCACAGTTCATACTCATCAAAGGAAAAACAAATCCACCAAGATGACATTCTCTACCCACATCTGTAAAAGAAACAAATTATGCCATTTCATTTAATAATATGTATGTATGTATATGAGTGTGAATGTATCTTTCTGTTCTCTACCTATCCTTTGGGATGAATGCATACAACAAATAAAAGAAATTACCTAATAACCCAATGAGGAAAACCTTAGCTCTTACTTTGAGTTTCTAGAGAATAGAAACCCCCATTCTCTCAGCAATGGGTGTGTGTCTGCTCTAGATTTCCTAGGCAAATAATCTTTATGAAGTTGAGAAAGTCAGACTCTATTGTCAGCTTATGGAAAGTTTAGAAATTACATTCATTCATTTATTTATTTGTTTGTATTCTGTGTATATGCCATTGCACACATGTGGAGGTCAGAGTATAACTTGAAAATGTCAGTTTTTTTCCCCATCCATCAGGTGTGTCCTATGATCAAACTCAGTTCTTCAGTATTGGTTGTAATGTTCTGTCCTGCCTCTTTAAGAGACAAGCCACGCCCACTCCCTTCCAGCTTCCAGCCTCAGACCTCCACTCTCTCTCTCTGGTCCCTCTATTGGAGAGGCAGCCTCTCTCCCCCTCTCTCTTCCTCTCCCCTTTCTCGTCTTCTCTCTCTCTCTATCTCTCCTTCCTCTCCCCTTTTCTCTTCCCCTCAATAACCTACCTAATAAATGTTTAACTTTACTCTACATGGCATCTCTCTCTCTCTCTCTCCTGCCTGCTGCTGCCGCCACATGGCTGGAACCATTGGGGACCCACCCGCCCGCATGGTCTCAACCCCACAGCAAGCTGCCAGGGACCCGCAGAAAAGCATAGCATTGGTGGCAAGCACTTTAACCTTCTGAGTCATCTTATCATCCCCTGAAAGTGTTTATTTTTTAAAAAAAATCATTAATTCGTACTCAATCTTGTCATTTTTCTGCTTTTTATTGATTTTTATTGAGCTCTATATTTTTCTCTGTTCCCCTCCCCTTCAAACCTCTCCCAAGGTCCCCATGCTCCCAATTTACTCAGGATATCTTGTCTTTTTCTAATACTCATGTAAATTAGATCTACGTATGTTCTGCTCTTATCTATATGACTATGAAATTTTTTATTCATTATCTTATTTAAGGTTATAAGTTTTATTCATTAATTCTCAACTCTTGACTCAACCTGTGTACATCCCATGACTCTTTACTTATTGGGACCTATAATTCACTTTACACCTTTTTGAGTTGACTTGTTCATGTATTGTTGAGAACTTTTGAATCTGCACATGAACACTATATAGTAACAGTTCCTTCATCTAGTTTTGCTACATAGTGTAACATGTAAAAAAAACATTACTAGAACTCAAAGCTCACATCAAACCCCACACACTAATAGTAGGAGATTTCAACACTCCTCTCTCACCAATGGACAGGTCAACCAGACAGAAACTTAACAAAGAAATACGAGATCTAACAGATGTAATGAATCAAATGGATTTAATAGACATCTATAGAACATTCCACCCAAACAGGAAAGA
>PVIU01017412.1:0-42074 GCA_004026605.1 Ondatra zibethicus
TGCCAGTTACGTGTCTCCTAGGTACGTGCCAGTTACGTGTCTCCTAGGTACGTGCCAGTTACGTGTCTCCTAGGTACGTGCCAGTTACGTGTCTCCTAGCTGTGGACCCAGCAGCTGAAGGCTCGTAGCTCAGAGGGCATAGTCCATCACGGCAGGACTGTGTAGAGATGGGGCCAGCTCATCCATGGCAGCTGTGCACTCATATCTCAGCGGAGCAGGAAGCAGAGGTGGGATGGTAACTGTGCCTGGCCTGTAAACCTCAAGGCCCCAACCTCCACCCACATGTCTTCTAGGTAGGCCTTACCCCAGAAGTTCTACAACCTCATACAAAACAGTACTGCCAGCTGGGGACCAAGTGTTCAAACACATGAGCCCAGGGGGACAGTCTACATCCAAATCATACGAGCGTCATCATGATGAGGGTGGACGTGAGGCTGGGCGGAGCAGCTGAGTCTGCAGAGACTACTGAAGTGACATCTGAGGAATGTGTGTGTATGTGTGTGAGTGTGTGTGTGTGTTTGTGTGTGTATATGTGTGTGTATGCTTGTGTATGTATGCTTATGTGTAGTGTGCGTGTGTATGTTTGCGTGTGTATATGTGTGTGTATGTGTATGCTTGTGTATGTCTGTATGCTTGTGTGTAGTGTGTGTATGTGTAAGTGTGTGTGTTTGTGTGTGTATATGTGTGTGTATGCTTGTGTATGTGTGTGTATGCTTATGTGTAGTGTGCGTGTGTATGTTTGCGTGTGTATATGTGTGTGTATGTGTATGCTTGTGTGTAGTGTGTGTATGTGTAAGTGTGTGTGTTTGCATGTGTATATGTGTGTGTATGGTGTGTGTGTATATGTATGTATGCTTGTGTATTATGTGCATGCTTGTGTGTGTGGTATGTGTAGTGTGTGTATGTGTGCGTGGTGTGTGTCTATGTGTGTATGTGTGTGTTGTGTATGTGTGTGTCTATGTGTGTGTGGTGTGTGTAGTGTATGTATGTGTGTGTGGTGTGTGTGTAAGGTATGTGTATGTATGTGTGTGTGGTGTGTGTGTAAGGTATGTGTATGTATATGTGTGTACGTGTGTGTGGGATGTGTATGGTGTGTGTAGTGTGTGTATGGTATGTGTGTGTGTATGTGTGTATGTGTGTGTGGGATGTGTGTGTGTATGTGTGTATGTGTGTGTGGGATGTGTATGGTATGTGTGTGTGTGTGTGTGTGCTGAGATCAAGGAAGCAGAGTTTCTGCAATAGGGAATCCAGTCCATTTCCACATCAAAGAACAGGAGCAGTGGGGAACTGTGTCCATCAGTGTTCTACCAGGCATGCTGTCACGAAGGGGACTGTGCAATCACCCCAGATCACGGAGAACTGAAAATTCACTCGACTTATGTGACTCTTTAAACCCTAGTCGGCAGCCGTGAGAAACATCCCTGCAGTCACATCAAAGAACAAGAATAACTTTTGAAGCTGGTTTTTTATTACTGAGTTGTTACTATAAACATGCGTCCATGCAAATAGAGCAAAGATATGTGATTTTCTGAAAATGGGAGCTGTGAAATCACACGCCTAGGAAATCTGTAATTACTGTTGATGATCCATTTGTTAGGATTTCAGGGTGTAGTTTGAGGGGAAAGACTAGCCCACCAGCAGCGCTGACACTCAGTGCAAGTTCTAGCACTCTGGCTTTTCCTAGTCTAAGTGGAGAAAGAAAACTGCAACACTTCCTGCACCTTGTATGTGTTGTGTGTACGCCTGCATGTGCCTATGTGCATGTATGTAGAGACTGGAAGGAATGTCAGGAGTCCTGACATATCTCTCCACCCTATTCCTTTGGGACAGGGACTCTTAAAGAGCTGTAGGGTTTTGCAGCTAAAGCTGAGTCAGGAAGCCTCTCTTAAATGAGAGAGCGCTTGCCTCTAGCAAACAGAGCAGACCTGAGAAATTGCTGCTACCAAGAAGCCATGCTTTACTCTATTCTTTTTCTGTCTAGAATTACTTCTCAAGCTCTCTCCTTCTTCGGTGGTTGAGACAGGACTGGGGAGGAATGGGCTTTCCTCTTCCCAGAATTCTGTTCTGTCTTCTCTGCCTACCTAAGTTCCGCCCTATCAACTAGGCCAAGGCAGTTTCTTTATTCATTATGCAATGAAAGCAACACACAAACAGAAGGACCTCCTACACCAAGTGCTGATGTTGTTGGTGTCTCCCACGTTGATGTTGTTGGAATGTATGTATGTATGTATGTATGTATGTATGTATGTATGTATGTATGTATGCATGCATGTATGCATGTATGTCACAGCTACATAGTGAGTTTGAGGTTATCACCAGCTCTATCACCAGCACCACTACACACAGCATTTACTTATTTCAATGTTAATCTCACCTGAGAAATCTTTTCCCTGGAATATCAGCACTGGTGTTTGACCAAACAACTGGACACCATAGCCAAGATGACACATAGAATTATCATGGGCTACTCAATCTTCTGTACGTGTGGCATTAGGAGCCAGAAGTCAGAGCAAGTCCTCTACCACTGACTGTTCCCCCAGCGAGAAACAGAAAATGGCTCAGAGGGTGAAGACACTTGACACCAAACCTGATGACCTGAATTTGATCCCGGGGACCCACATGGCAGAAGGAGAGACACAACTTGGGCTCCACTTGTGCACTGTGGGACTTATTTGTGCATACAAACACACGAGGATAAATAAATGCAATTTAAAAGTGAAATTAGTTAACATGGGCTGGGGAGGTGGCTCAGTCCGTAAGTGCTTGCTGGGCAAACATGTGGATCTGAGTTCAATGCCCGTCACCCATGTAAGAGGCATGACAGCACTCAGATGTAGTCCCAGACCTGGCGAGGTAGAGACTGGAGGATTGTCAGTCTAGCCTAATTAGCGCACCCTAGAGTCCAGTGACAGACTGTTCTCAAAAAACCATGGTAGATGGCTCCTGAGGTTGACTTACAGCCTCTCACAGGTGCATATACATGAAAATTAAAAAATTAATAACCCCATTATCTGGTATAGGTTAAATTATACCCCTCCAAAATGTGTAGATTGAAATAAGGTTTTATGAAGAGATAATTAAGTTAGAATGAAGACTTTAGGGTGTGGCTCTAATCCAACAGGATTGGTTTGGCCCGGATTATCTCTGTGGCTCAGGAAGGCCTAGAATCCGAGCAATTCTCCTGTCTCAGTATCACAAGTGCTGGGGTTAGGTGTGCACCACTGTGCCAAGCATGACTGTTTTTTACATAGGGTCTCTTATGTAGCCCAGGCTGGCCTTGAATTTACTATGGGGTCAAGGATAACACTGAACTTCTGGGTGCTGAGATATCATGTATGTGATGGGATTACAGGTGTGTGGCATGATATTTGCTTCATTTTATGCTGAGAATCCAACACAGGGCTTCACAAATGCCAGACAAGCCCTCTACCAACTGAGCGACATCCCCAGCCCAAGCAGTAATTTATAAGAGCCAATTAGGACAGACACAAACAGAGGGGTTATCTTGGGGGGCCCATAGGGGGAAGATGGTGACAGGCCAGGGAGAAACCAACCCTGGGGACACCATTACCTTGGACTCCTAGCAATCAGAGTTATGAGAAACACAGGTTTTGGTAGCTTAAGCCACCCTTTGGGCATTTTGATGTGGCAAATCGAACCATCAAATACCATAATGTCATAGCTCTGTAGGGCTGCTCTTTGAAGCAGAATTTCTGGGAACAGTTGGGAGGAAAGTAGGGCTCAGAGTCTCAGATATACTAGCTCTCTGGGTCTTCAAGAGTCCTGGACAGCCAGCAGGAACTCTGCCCGGGAGAAGCCTTCCAGTCTCAGGTTGTGTGAACCATTGTCTACATAGGAAGCCCCTCCCTACTCATCTCTCAGGCACTGAGTACTGAGGTTGGCAAACGTAGGGGATAGATTAGTGGCTTGAGACCTATTAGATCTGGTTATGTAGCTCTGTGCCCCCACCCCTCAGTGACAGGACATTTGGAAGCCTAGCTTCTTTACCAGGATGTACCTAGTGAACTCAGAACTTGCTTGGACTCCACACTTCTTTCTGGTTCCACGTCCACTCCTCTTTGAACAAGACTATACACTTCTATCTGCTCCTAGTAGCACTCAAAATCAGGACGTTCCGTTCAAGCCTGCGCCCAACGTATCCAGGTGAGAATAATAGAAGGGCCGGGCTGGCTTGGTTTGGCTGTATGCGTAGCAAGGCAAACTGTCCTTCAAATGAACTCTTAGGGAGAATCCCATTTGCCATCTTAAGCCTGTTTGTAATTGGGCGTGTGTTATGATTAAAATCAAATGCATTATGGGAAAGGAGATGTGCAGGAAGGAAAACTAATATATGCCCTAATCTTCCAATCAAAGTAGAGAACCACTCAGACCATCTACCCTCCTATCTCCTCAGTCTTTTTGATCCCATAAAAGACTCCAGACTGTGTGTGCCCTGGATCCATGAGTGCCCATTCATACGGCCCGCTGCCGACCTTGACAGTTTTATCCTTTCCGAGTCTATATTATTGCTTTGCTTTGAATAAAGTTATCGTACTAATTTTGCAAATCTATATGAATATTTATTTTCAGTTCTTAGGGTAAGAGGTCAAACATGTGACTCTAACCCTGACCCCCTGAACACTACGTAGGGTTTCTTGGGATCCAGGCTCTGGGGAGTTGCCAGCCTCTCCCCAGAGTTCAAGGGTCCTCTCATCATTGGGAAAGTCAGAGAGCAGGGCCTTCCTCCCTCTTCTGAGGCTGACCTAGCTGGAGAAGGATTAGGTAAACACTCTCTGCCTAACCTTCCCACTCCTGCTCTGGCATCAGCCTTGCTCTGATTAGCTTCACATGGGTAAACGAGCAGGCCAGATGTGTGTGTTTGAAGTGATTATTCACACCTTATTAAAGTTAAAAATAAAAATTGAAATTTGTTTAATTTTGGCTAGCTGAAGCCAGTGCAGAAATTCATATCTCCTTGGCCCTGCAATATATCACATATACTCACATCTTCCCTAACCCCAAAGGGGCTTCTTGTCTCTGCCCTGTGCCTGGGAGCAACAGGGTCAGCCAAGGGCCCTTTTGCCTCTTCCCATCAGCCCAAGTCCTTCAGAGAAACTCCTATTCTTTTGTTCAAGAAAGACCTTCCTGGGGTTGGGGATCTAGCACAGTTGGTAGAGTGCTTGTGTAGCAGGCATGAAACTCTGTGTTTGAGTCCCAGCACTGTATAAACCAGATATTTTAGTGCCTGAGCATCAGAAATTGAAAATCAACCTCTATTACATAGTGACTCCAAGGCAAGTCTGGGCTACATGAGACCCTGCCAAAGAAACAAAACAAAGAAAGGAAGGAAGAAAGGAAGGAAAGAAGAGAGAGGACGAATGGGGAGGGAGAGGGAGAGAAAGAAAGGGAGGAAGAGAGAGAGAGAGACAGAGAGAGAGAGAGAGGGTTGGAGAAATGGCTCACTGGTTAAGCGTATTTATTGTTCTTGAAGAGGACATGGGTTCTGCTCCCAACATCCACATCATGGGTGGCTCACAACTACTTGTAATTCTAGCCCAGGTGATCCAATGCCTCTTCTCACCTTCACAGACTCCAGCGCGCGCGCACACACACACACACAGATACACACACACACACACACACACACACACACACACAAAATGTATAAACTCACTTAGGCATATACACATACAAATAAAAATAATGAATAAATAAATCTAAAAAAGGAAGACCTTGATTTTATTAACTTCAAAGTTTGGAGACTGAGGCGCCTCTGAAACAAAAGGTTTCACAGACCCTGGGATGAGTTCTTACAGCTCCCACTGGCAGGTCAAGGGAGCAGCTGGAAATATGTCCATGTGGACGGGGCAAAGGATATACTGTGTTAAAAACATGGGGAAGGAAGAAGAACCTTGCTTAGACTGAACCTCAGAAGAGGCGGATAAAGCACTGGGGGAGCAGGACCATCCAAGAGCAGTTCTCGCTTCTGGAAAGAGTGGGGTAAAGTTCAAAAGTTCCTAAAATGGCAGCAGTCCTGATGATCAGTGGTGATGGGATGTAAGTCAAGTCTTCAACACATATTCAGAAAGGTGAACTAAGCTTCTATTTCTAGCCTCTGGTTCTTATTAACAAGTCTAGGAGACTTTTAAAAAATCAGTTGAAATTAGATTATGGGTTGATCTTAAGTATAAAACAAACAAAGGAAACAAGAAATCATTATCCTTCATAGCCAAGAAGCTCCTCCTTAGTCATGCAAGAAGTCTAAAGGGGGAAATGATGAGGAATGTTATTTGAAGGTGTGTTGCTTTTGTTTATACTGTACTTGTTTAACTCTGTGAAGCTGTGATTCTTTGCCTGCCTAAAACACCCAATGGCCTAATAAAGAGATGAACAGACAACAGCAAGGCAGGAGCAAGGATGGGCATGGCTGGCAGGCACAGAGAATAAATAGAGGGAGAAATGAGGAAGAAGAGGAGCAAGATAGAACAAGGAGAGGAAGACATCAGGGGTCAGCCACCCAGCCACCCAGCCACCCAGCCACCCAGCCAGCCAGCTACATAGAAAGACACGGAATAAGAGTGAAAGTAAGATAACATAAGTCAGAAAAAATAAAAGCCAAGAGGCAAAAGATAGTCTGAATAATTTAAGAAAAGCTGACAAACAAGCCAAGCTAAGGCTGGGTATTTATAGCTAAGAGTAAGCCTCTGTGTGATTTATTTGGGAGCTGGGTGGTAGGCCTCTCAAAAAGCCAAAAGGGTAAAACATCACACAACATGGGAAGATGGCTCTGTTGGTAAAGAGCTTGCTCTGCATGTGTGAGCGCACCTAAGAAGGAGTCCCCAGAATCAATGTAACAAACCAGGTGCCTGTAATACTAGCACTTGGGAGGCAGAGGCAGGAAAATCCCTCGGGCTTGTTGGTCAGATAGGTTAGCAGAATCAGTGAGTTCCAGATTCAGTGAAAGGCCTTGTCTCAAATTCTTATTTTTTAGAGAGCAATTGAGGAAGGTGTGTCAATTTGATTTTCATCAGCTTTATATAAGCTAGGATTATCCTGGAAGAGGAAACCTCAGTGGAGAAAATGCCTCCAGGAGACTGACCTGTAGGCAAGTCTGTGGGAGCATTTTCTTGGTTAATGGCTGATGTGGGAAGTTCCAGTTCACTGCGATAAAGCCACCCCAGGGCAGGAGGCCCTGAGTTGTATAAGAGAACAAGCTGAGGGGGCTGGAGAGATGGCTCAGTGGTTAAGAGCACTGACTGCTCTTCTAGAGGACCCGGGTTCAATTCCCAGCACCCACATGGCAGCTCACAACTGTCTGAAGATCCAGTAGCAGGGGATCTGACACCTTCACACCAATGCACATAAAATAAAGTTAAATAAACCATAAAAATATTAAAAAAAGGGAGAACAAGCTGAGAAAGCCATGTGGGGTAAGACCATGAACAACATTTCTTCATGGCCTCTGCCTTTAGTTCCTGCCTTCAGATTCCTGCCCTGACTTCCTCAGAGATTGAATGCGACCTGGGAGTTGTAAGATGAAATCAACCATTTCCTCCCCCAAGTTAGTTTTGATTATGGTATTTATGACAGCAATAGAAAGCAAATTAAAGAGGATGACATCCAACATTTACCTCTTGCCTCCACATATACACATTTACTTACAGACCTTGCTGGTGCGCGTGTGTGCACACACACGTAACTGGAGTTTTCTTTCCTGCCTGCCAGTTCCTGAATAACCACTCTGAGACAATGTTAATTACAAGCCGTTTGGCCTATTAGCTCAGGCTTGTTATTAACTAGCTCTTACAATTTAAATTAACCCATTTCTATTATTCTATATTTTACCACGTGGCTCATGGCTTGATATCTCACATCTTCTCACATCTGCCTCCTTATGCCTTCTTTCTCCCTATATTGTTTGGCTTTCCCACCTAGCTCTATTCTGCCTGACTACTGGCCAAATCGGTTTCTTTATTAACAAATGGTAATACAACATATTCACAGCATATGGAACGGCACCACACATCAGACACACACACAGACCTGGTTGGAGCGCGCGCGCGCGCGCACACATACACACACACACACACACACACACACACACACACACAGGTTTGTTGGTGTGAGTCCTCTAGGAAACATGACTCAGAAGTCAAGGGGTATGCCATGCCTGGTGACATTGCACAGCACATTGATGTCACAGCATTTCATTTGAGAGTGGCAGCAACAATCTCTCTAGTTTACATCAAGGAAACAGAGGCCTTCAAAGTCAAGGAAGTCAGTGTCCAGAACAGAATCTTCATCAGGTCTGACCCAGATTGTGTTGGTGGCTTCATCTTTTACCCGAGTGGTTGTCACATGGAGTGAGCACCACAAGGCACCCAGGACTCAGAGTAAGTACTGACAGGCACAGGTAAGGGGGGCAGGGATGCTGGTAAAATGACCTGGGCCGGAGTCTATGGCCACCGAGTGACGAATCAGCCTCTGTCACTAGTGACAAGATGGTCCTGGAGCACAAGGATGTGTTCCGCACTCTAAATCCTTTTTTCTAACCTCAGCTTAATGCTCAGATAGCACAATCGAGTGTGTCCAACCTTCAATGTGTGACCCAAGGCAGGAAAGCATAGGAATATCTTAGCAACCCTGGAACTCACTTGTTTTGACCCACACACATACCCTTTAGCAACCAGGAATGCCGGCCTGCATTGAACATACACATCCTCCTCTCCAAATAAATCAACCGGTTTCTACATCTCAACAGCCCCCAGTAACACCTAGCAACCTCTTAGTAACTCCCATTTGTGACCAAACATGCTCTGGAATACATGCTGGTTACTAGAGACATGAGCTGGGCTGGTTTCAGGTGCATACACAAGAAGGCAACCTGTGCCCTCTGAGCAACAACTTAAGTAATAACTATCTGCCATGTTACAACTGTGCATGAGTAGGCATGGATACCATAAAAGTCAGGTGCAAAGGGCTGGAGAGGCAGCCCAGCAGTTAAGAACACTGGCTGCTCTTCCAGAGGACCCTGGTTTGATTCCTAGCACCCACACAGTAGCTCACAACCATCTGTAACTCCAGTTTCCAGGCATCTGACACCTTTTTCTGGCTTCTGCCGGTACCGGGCATTAATGTGGTGCACGGACATACATGCAGGCAAAGCGTTTGCAACACGTAAAATAAACTTAAAACTTCAAAATAAATCAGAGTGTCACAAGGAAGGCTGTGCACAGTGAATGAAAGCTTATGTAACCCAAACCTATCAGTTAAAGCAGAAAACCACCCACAACTCCACCTCTACCAACCAGTTCTTCCTCCTGGACCCAGTGAAGGAAGCCAGGGCAGTATCCAGGGGCTTTTGAGTGCATCTTTTCAGTGCCAGATGGTCCCTTGAAGTGTTTCAGGGCCCTTTTCATACGCTCCCTTGCACAGTATCCACATTATACTTTCTCTTTGCTTCTTAATAAAATCCTTTGCTAGTTAAACTACTTGGTAAACTACTTTTGTCCATTTTTTGCCTAAGACCCCAAGAACCTGTAAACACCATCTAGACAGAGACCCCCAGTAACAGGATGCAGGCAGCCAACAATAGTTACGGATGTGACCACAAATTTGTAAACTTACTTAAAACATTGTGAGATTGTGTGCGTGTACACAAACAGACGGAACTGAACTGTAGAGTTGTCAAGCGTGAACTTTGTAGACGCTGATGTTTTGTCGTAGCATCAAAAGGTTGGACAGACCTGCCAGATGATCTGGAACCGATGGCAGTAAGGAGAATTATTTTTATTATCTCATAACTAGGAGTAAAATCAAATTAATATAAACTATTTATGTTTATGGCTCTTTTGCACCTATAAAACCCAAATCCAACCTCAATGAGAAGCGAGGGGCAGCGCGTGGGTGCATCTTAATAAACAACATGATGTTGACAGGGTTGACGAGGAGACCACAGTGCCAGTTATCACCCGGAAAGATGCAGCCTCGGGTCCAGCTCGATGTCTATGTATTTTGTTTTAAAAAATACCTATGGGAAGCCTGGGCAGTGGTGTCATCTGCCTTTAATGCCAGCATTCAGGAGGTGGAAGCAGGCAGAGCTCTGTGAGTTTGAGGCCAACCTGGTCTATAGATCGAATTCCAGCACAGCTACCACTACACACAGAGAAACCCTGTCTTGGAAACCAAAACAAACAAACAGACAGACAGATGAACAAACAAAAACCCCAACAACCGAACAAAAAAAAAATCTCTCAAATCTCCATGGAATCCTCCTGATGATCTTTACGATTCTCAGTGAGTAACTGTATGGATTGGGTTGGCCTGTGGGCACACCTGAGAGATTTTCTTAATTGGATTATTAGAGGTGGGGAGACCCATCCTGAATGTAGGGGGCACCATTTCATGGACTGGGCCCTGAACTGAATGAAAAGGAGAGAGCTGAGTTGAGCATGCGTGAGTTCCTTGCTCTCTGCCCTTGCATGTGGATGTGATACGACTAGCCATTTAGACTCCTCTGCAGCCTGTAATTGTGAGCCAAGTAAGCTTTTCCCATTCACTTTGCTTCTGTTAGGGTATTTTATCATAGCAACAGGAAAAGAAACCAGGGTACCATCTCTTCTCCTAACGATGAAGCACAAATAGCATTGATAATGCCAAGGCTGCATTTGTTAATGATGCAAGTTTGGACATTGAACAATTGTTAATTACTGATTTTAATGAGGTGTCGCTTGGTAAATTAGTAGAGTGCTCACATTCCCTTAAATATATTGCTAACATTATAGCCTTATTAAAATCTACTTGAAATGGAGTCCCTCTGCTTTCTGGACTGGGAAAGGAAAATGCCCTAAATGTGTACTTACTACTCATCCCTAATGAAGTGCTGAAAACTTATGTGTAGATGAGATACACACACAACATCTGCAGCTAATTTGACACTAACCGCCACTCACTGGTCATTTCAAGTGTGTTTTGTTTTCCTTCCCTTGTGCCTTGGTGAGGAGAGACTTTCTTCCCCTCTTGGCCCTATTTGCACTACTTCAGGGTCTGTATACGAGCTCCGTATCGCTTTCCCAGAAACAAATATGAACACTCGAATCTTACAGGAGGTCTCTTCCAGAAGGATAGCCAGATAGTATACATCACCCACCGTCAGGTCCAAAGGAAACTCCAATTCCCTAAATTCCAAAAGGCAGTCCAGAAATGAGCGCAACCTGAACTGTAGTAGGATTTCTGGCGGTTAGACAAAAGCCAGCATTCCTCAGGAATCTGTGAAATTGGCGCCCATCTCCTAACAGGAGTCATTTCCCTTACCTATGGCTAAAGGGACCCGTGGTGCCTATTAGTATTTGAAAACTCATACCAGCCTCTGGGCTCCTTCAGTGTCACAAGCGCCTGTGACACACTTCAAAGTCCATGCTATAGTCTGAGCTCCTCTCACCTCCTCCCCCACCCCGAAGTCCCTCCAGCTACCCCTTCTCCTTATAACCACACTATTCTCACTGTGTCCCTCTAGCTCCCTTGCCCCTGCTTCTCCCACTATGTTCTGCTCTTTTTTTTTTTTTTTGGTTTTTCGAGACAGGGTTTCTCTGTAGCTTTGGAGCCTGTCCTGGAACTAGCTCTTGTAGAACAGGCTGGCCTCGAACTCACAGAGATCCTCCTGCCTCTGCCTCCCAAGTGCTGGGATTAAAGGCGTGCGCCAGCACTGCCTGGCAGTATGTTCTGCTCTTTATCTGCTGCTATTTCCCCCCTCTGTCACAGATAACCCTGGCTGGGTCCAGTCAGCTGGCCATGTTCAGTCTAATTTCTCTCTGCACTGGACTCTTCCAGATGCCTCTGGATGTCTCTCTCATCTTCCCCTTAACCATACCATGGAGTGGTCATGTCATCAATTCACACACCCCACATTTTATTTCCGAGTTTCTGTGTATATGTGAGTATGTTGTATATATTTATAGCACGTGTGTAGCACATAAACATACAAGTGTGGGTGGTCATGCAAATGTGTGTACATGTAGAGGTCAGGAGGACTTGAGAATCTATTTCTCAGTAAACTGGAAGCTTGGCATTTTTGCTAGGCTTCTTTGGTAGCAAGCTTACAGGATCCACCAGGCTGTATTCCAATGTTGAGGGATTACTGGCATGTGTAGCCATGCCCAGCTTTTGACGTAGATCCTGGGAATTCAAACTCGTCTGTATGCTTGAACAGCTCTTGCTTATTAAGCCATCTCCACAATCTACCCCTTCCCTGCTTTATGAGACAGCGAATTCACTATGTCTCTCAGGCTGGCCTTGAACTCAAGGCAACCCTCCTGCCTCAGCCTCCCGAGTGCTGGGATTATTGGTATGAGCCACTGTACCTGGTGTAAATATTTAAAAAAAAAACAGATTGTTGTTGTTGGAGGCCGCTTGTTTGTTCCCAGCCGCTTAGACTCAAAATAATCACTCAGAAACTATATTATATAAATCACTGCTTGGCCTATTAGCTCTAACTTCTTATTGGCTAGCTCTAACATCTAATTTAACCCATTTCTATTAATCTGTGTATTGCCACATGGCTGTGGCTTACCAGCAAGGTTCAGCACGTCTGTCCCTGGCAGTGGCTTCATGGCTTCTCCTTGACTCCACCTTCTTTCTCCCAGCATTCAGTTTAGTTTTCCCTGCCTACCTCTATTCTGCCTAGCCAGGCCCAAGACCTTTATCGACCAACAGTATTCACAGCATACAGAGGGGAATCTGACATCAGATTGTCAGCAAATTGAACATGTAAACAAAATCCTTGTGCAGAATGAGAAGGACTGGCTAGGAAACAGCATCCTCTGTTTCCTTAAAGACATCCAGGGACGTGACCTCTTACATTTCCCCAAATTTAAGCTGCAAAGGCCCTGAAGGGCCTGGCTCAGTGAGAGGCAGGTGTTAAGCCTGCTGGAGAGTGGGAGGGGGTTGGGGTCTGGGAAGTGGAGTGGGGTGAGGGGGCGGGAGGTGGGCTTGGACCAGGAATGGTTAAGAGGAGAGGCAGCCTTGCTCTCGCAGGTGCACTGAGAATTCTCCAGTTCTTGCCTCGAAGACAAACAAAAGATGAAGGGCCTTAAACGCTTTCATGTTGACAACAGCTAGATTTGGGATAACTACTTGGAAAGACCACAATTAAGAGGTAAAGAGCAGCAAACACAGTGCCCAGAGGCAGACATTCTCAACCTGGTTGCCCATTAGAGTCACCAGGGGAGCTATTTAAGTGTGCGGATGCAGAGCTCCATCAGGGAAGATTTGAATTAATTGGTCTGGGGTTGGGCATCAGGGTTTGCAGAAGCTCCCAAGGGGATTCTAATGTGTAACCTAGGTGGCCCCCTCCTGCCCCAAGAGATGCCTTTTCTGTGGTATAATTATATTTAAGAGACCTAAATTAATTTATTTATGGAAGAGAGAGAGAAGGGTCCAGCCTCTACTGAATGCTCTGTGCTAACTGTATAATGAATAGAAATAACAGCTAAAATTTGCTGAAAGCTTGTTAGATGTCAAACATCATCTTAACTACTGTGCCTGTGTGTGAGCCCCACTGTGGCTCTTCTTAACTCATTTACTTGCATTCTATAAAGGAGGAAACAGAGGTTTATTGGGATCCAGAAAGTTGTCTTAAATCATCTCAGTGATAAATAGGGTGCATAAATGAAAGCTGTCCCGGACCACAGAGCAGGAGGATAGGCTCTGAACCACGCCCATGGCCCCTTCTGTAGCCTCAGGTGGCAAAATCTTCACTAGCTTTTTTGAGAGAGAGAATATGAAGTTGGGTGGGCGGGTAGATGGGGGAGGATCCGGGAGGAGTCTAGGGTGGGGATAGAATATGGTCAAAATATATTGTATGAAAACATTTGATTAATAAAAATATTGTTAATTAAAAATGATTACTAAAAAACATCCCCCCCAACAAACAAACATTTAGCATCTAGATTGGTTCCTCAACATTCTATGCCTCCAAGTATGTGGTGCTTTAGAATAGGGTCTTACCATCAAAGTTAGGGTTTGGGGTGCATAGGCAGTGGGGGTAGAAAAAACTGGGGACAGGAAGCTAGGTTCATACTAAGAAATTTGGACGCTTTAGATAAAGGCTTCAGAATTCATAGGGATTTTCAGCGAGGGAGCATTGTTTGATTTTGCATTTAAAATATCACTCTGTTATGAAATGTGATGGAGATCACATCAGTACTTTCTGGGCTGCTGCAATAGAATATTGCTGGCTGGGTAAACCCCCCACTTTCTCCTCACAGTTCTTGTAGCTATAAAGTTCATGATCAAGTGCCAGGATAAGGTGAGGCCAGCTCTATATCGAAGAAGACATTGAATGCTGCTGGGTCCACTCATGGCAGAAGAAGGGAGATCAAGAGCCTGTTCCACCTACCAAGTCCATTCACAAGGACTCCTTCTGTAACCTGACACTTCTGGAAGATTCTACTTCCCAACTCTGTGGCCTTAGGGCTTGGTTTTTGAGCACAAAGGTTCTATGCACTCACAACGCAGAAGCATGATGTCACAATGCTGAATTATGACATTCTATTATTCACCAAAGTGTTCTATTATTTCACCGTGTTGAATTGTGACATCATAATGCTTCCTTGTTTCATCATATTGCATCATTGTGAGATTTCAGTGCCCCATTGTCCCCTCACAATGTTGAAGTGTGCAGTCATAATGCTCAATTGTGACAATAGAATGATAAATTGTGACACCACAGTGATGAATTATAATGCCACATGGCTCATATGTCACAAAAGAGCTGCAGTGTGCCATCACAATGTTTGACTGTGAAATCATGATGCTGCACCATGTGAGAAGACAACTTCCCACTGAGACTTCATAATACCCATTATGTCCTCAGAAAGCTGAATTAGGACATCACAATGAGGCACTGTGATATCTTAGTACAGTATATTAGGCTACCATTATGCTGCACTGTGAAGTCATGATGTTCCATATTGTGCCATCTCAGTTCTGAACTGTGATATCACGATGCTGAATTGTGACATTAATAGCTGTGACATGTCCTCACAATGCCTCACTATGCCATGACAATGCTCTTTGTACTACCGCAATGACATCGTTATGACATCACACTGTTAAATCTTTTTTTTCCCTAAGTTTATTTGTTATGTATATAGTGTTCTGGGCACCAGAGCTCATTATAGATGGGCATGAGTCATCATGTGGTTGCTGGGAATTGAACTCAGGACCTCCGGAACAGCAGTCAGTTCTCTTAACTTCTGAGCCATCTCTCCAGCCCACACCGTTCAATCTTAACATCACATAATTCCATTAGGACATCATAATGCTGGACTCTGACACACAATACTGAATTGTATAATCACAGCACTGCTGTCTGATGTTTTAGTCTTTTGGCTTTTTGGGGGTTCCACCACCCAGCTCCCAAATAAATCACACATGGAGGCTTATGAATGCTTGGTCTTAGCTTGTTTCTTGCCAGTCTTTCTTAACTTAATTAACCTGTCTACCTTTTGCCTCTGATTTTACTCTTCTCTTACCTCTGTATATCTTACTTTTCTTCTTGCTCCATGGCTGGCTGGGTGGCTGGCCCCATAGTGTCCTCCTCTCCTTGTTCTCTCATTGCTTGTTCTTTCCCTTTCTCATTCTCCTTCTGTTTATACTGTCTGCCTGCCAATCCCACCCATCCTTGCTCCTGCCTTGCTGTTGGCTGTTCAGCACTTTATTAGACCATCAGACGTTTTAGACAGGCAGAGAATCACAGCTTCACAGAGATAAACAAATGCAGCATAAACAAAAGCAACGCACCTTCAAATAACACTCCCCAAAATACTACTTTTGTTTGCATCATAGTGCTGAATTATGACATCATAATGCAGTATTGTTGACATCTCAGTGTTGTGTTATAAGATCACTATGTTGCATTATGCAGTCAGAATGGCAACTATCAGTGTTCTATTGTACCACCACAATATTGAATGGTGACATCACAATGTTGCATTACGCTATCACAATTCTTCACTGTGTCACCAGGATGCTGAATTGTGACATCCTAATACTGTGCTATACAACCACAATGCCCTATTATGCCACAATCACACCCTTTGTATCATCCCAATGTGCAATTATGCTATCACAGTATGAATTGGGACATTACAGAGCAGAAGGTTATTGCAATCAGGAGTGCCTGAAAATGGTCATGAAAAGTCACCTGAAACAAAGCCATGGTGGAGGATATAGGGAGCACGGCAGAGTGATAGAAGTCAGGGCAGGAACTCTTGGAGACTGAGATAAAGCACTGGAGTAGACTATTCCACAGCCTGGACAGAGACATCACAGTAAAAGGTAGAAAGCCCAGAGAAAGCTACTCTAGCTGTCAGGGGCCACTATGGCCCTGGGAGGAGGCTGCAGTATCTTCAAAGGCCACGCAGGGGTTCAATAATGAGCTAACAGAATGTTGGCAGGAAGGTAGAAGACATGTAAAGTAGGGGGAGTTTTCTTTTTTTTTAAAAAAATTGTTTTTATTGAGTTATATGTTTTTCTCCGCTCCCATCTCTTCCCCTCCCCTCCCTTTCTATCCTCTCCCATGATCCCCATGCTCCCAATTTACTCGGGAGATCTTGTATTTTTCTGCTTCCCATGCATGTCTCTCTTAGGATCCTATTTGTTACTAAGGTTCTCTGGGATTGTGAATTGTAGGTTGGTTTTCTTTGCTTTATGTCTAAAAGCCACTTATGAGTGAGTATACATTATACTTGTATTTCTGGCTCTGGGTTACCTCATTCAATATGATGTTTTCTAGCTCCATCCATTAGCCTGAAAATTTCAAGATGTCATTTTTTTTTCCACTTTGTATTACCCCATCATGTAAGTATACCACATTTTCCTTATCCATTCTTCAGTCGAGGGGCATTTAGGTTGTTTCCAGGTTCTGCTGTGACAAACAAAGCTGCTATGAACATAGTTGAGCACATGTCCTTGTTGCACTATTGAGTATCCTTTAGATATATACCCAAAAGTAGTATTACTAGGTCTTGAGGAAGGTTGTTTCCTAATTTTCTGAGAAATTGCCACACTGACATCCAAAGGGGCTGTATCAGCTTGCACTCCCATCAGCAATGCAGGAGTGTTCCCTTTACCCCATATCCTCTCCAGTGTAAGTTGTCATTAGTGTTTTTGATCTTGGCCATTTTTACAGGTGTAAGATGGAATCTCAGAGTTGTTTTGATGTGGACTTTTTTAAACTGAATTATTTGTACCCCATTTTTTTACTGGATTATTTGTTCTTTTGATAACCAATTTCTTGAGTTCTTTATATTTTGGAGATCAGCCCTCTGTCCGATATGGGGCTGGTGAAGATCTATTCCCGTTCTGTAGGCTGTTGTTTTGTCTTGTTGACCGTGTCCTTTGCTTTACAGAAGCTTTTCAGTTTCAGGAGGTCCCATTTATTAATTGTTTCTCTCAGTGCTACTGGGGCTTTATTTAGGAAGTGGTCTCCTGTCCCAATGCGTTCAAGTGTACTTCCCACTTTCTTCTCTGAGGTTCATGTGGTTAGTTTTATGTTGAGATCTTTGCTCCATTTGGGCTTGAGTTTTGTGCATGGCGATAGATATGGATCTATTTTCATTCTTCTACATGTTGATATCCAGTTATGCCAGAGCCATTTGTTAAATATGCTTTCTTTTTTCCATTTGATATTTTTTGCTTCTTTGTCAAAAATCAGGTGTTCGAAGATGTGTGGATTGATATCTTGGTCTTTGATTTGGTTCCATTGGTCCTCCTGTCTGTTTTTATGCCAATACCAGGCTGTTTTCAGTACTGTAGCTCTGTAGTAGAGTTTGAAGTCAGGGATTGTGATTCCTCCAGAAGTTCTTTTATTGCCAGGATTGTTTTGGCTATTTTGGGTTTTCTGCTATTCCATATGAAGTTGAGTATTGTTCTTTAGAGGTCTTTGAAGAATTTTGTTGGGATTTTGATGGGCATTGCATTGATTTGTAGATTGTTTTTGGTAAGATTGCCATTTTTACTATGTTAATTCTGCTTACCCAAGAGCATGGGAGGTCTTTCCACTTTCTGGTGTCTTCTTCAATTTCTTTCTTCAAAGACTTAGAGTTCTTGTCATACAAGTCTTCCACTTGTTTGGTTAGAGTTACTCTGAGATATTCTATGCTATTTGTGGCTAGTGTGAAGGGTGATATTTCTCTGATTTCTTTTTCAGCCCATTTATCATCTGTGTAAAGGAGGGCTACTCTTTTTTTTTTTCGAGTTAATCTTGTAACCTGCTACATTACTGAAGGTGTTTATAAGTTGTAGAAATTCCTTGGTAGAATTTTTGGGATCACTTATGTAAACTATCATATCATCAGCAAACAGTGAGAGTTTGACTTTTTCTTTTCCAATTTGTATCCCCTTGATCTCCTTTTGGTGTCTTATTGCTCTAGCTAGGACCTCAAGAACTATATTGAATAGATATGGAGAGAGTGGACAACCTTGTCTTGTTCCTGATTTCAGTGGGATCACTGGGAGTTTCTCTCCATTTAGTTTGATGTTGGCTGTTGGCTTGCTGTATATTGCCTTAATTATGTTTAGGTATGTTCCTTGAATCCATGCTCTCTCCAAGACCTTTATCATGAAGGGATGTTGTATTTAGTCGAAAGCTTTTTTGGCATCTAATGAGATGATCATGTGTTTTTTATATTTCAGCTTGTTTATATGGTGGATTATGTTGACAGATTTTCATATGTTGAGCCATCCCTGCATCTCTGGGATGGATGATGGTTCTGATGTGTTCTTGGATTCGATTTGCTAGTATTTTATTTAGCATTTTTGCATAAATATTCATGAGTGAGATTGGTCTGTAATTCTCTTAGTATTATCTTTCTGTGGTTTGGGAATCAGGGTAATTGTAGCCTCATAAAAAGAGTTTGGCAATGTTCCCTCTGTTTCTATTGTGTGGAATAATTTGAAGAGTATTGGTATTAGTTCCTCTTTGAAAGTCTTGTAGAATTCTGAGCTGAAACCATCTGGCCCTGGGCTTTTTTTGGTTGGGAGACTTTTGATGACTGTTTCTATTTCTTCATCAGTTATAGGTCTGTTTACTTTGCTTATCTGGTCTTGATTTAATTTTGGTAAGTGATATTTATCCAGAAAGCTGTCCATTTCCTTTAAGTTTTCCAATTTTGTGGAGTACAGATTTTCAAAATATGACCTGATGATTCTCTGGATTTCCTCTCTGTCTTTTGTTTTGTCCCCCTTTCCATTTCTGTTTTTGTTATTTGGATATTCTCTCTCTGTCTTTTTCTTAGTTTGGATAAAGGTTTGTCTATTTTGTTGATTTTTCTTGAAGAACTAACTCTTTGTCTCATTGATTTTTTGTATTGTTTTGTTTCTAATTTATTGATTTCAGCTTTCAATTTGATTATTTCCTGCTGTCTCGTCCTCCTGGGTAAGTTTGCTTCTTTTTGTTCTAAAGTTTTCAAATGTTCTGTTAACTCACTAGTGTGGTCTTTTTCCAGTTTCTTTATGTAGGCATTTAGTGATATGATCTTTCCTCTTACCACTGCTTTCATTATGTTTCATAAATTTGGATATGTTGTGTGGTCATTTTCATTGAATTTAGGATGTCTTTAGTTTTTTTTCCTTGAATACATTGATGATTCAGGTGAGCATTGTTCAATTTCCATGTGTTTGTGGGCTTTTTGAAATTAGTGTTGCTGTTGAATTGTAATTTTAAGTCATGGTGATCTAATAAGATACATGGGGTTAATCCAATTGTTTTGTATCTGTTGAGGTTTGCTTTGTTACCTAATATGCGGTCAATTTTTGAGAAGGTTCAATGAGGTGCTGAGAAGAAGGTATATTCTTTTATGTTTAGATGGAATGTTCTATAGATGTCTGTTAAGTCTTTGAGTCACAACATCTGTTAGTTCTCTTATTTCTCTTTTAATTTTCTGTCTGATAGACCTGTCCAGTGGTGAGAGTGGGGTGTTGAAGTCCCCCACTATTAGTATGTGTGGTTTAATATGTGATTTAAACATTAGTAGTGTTTTTTTTTGGAACATATGTGGGTGCCCTTGTATTTGGGGCCTAGATTTTCAGTACTGAGATTTCCTCTTGATGGTTTTTTCCTCTGACTAATATGAAATGTCCTTCTTTGTCTCTTTTGATTGATTTTAGTTTGAAGTCTATTTTGTTAGATATTAGGATAGCTACACCAGCTTGTTTCTTAGGTTCATTTGATTGGGAAATGTTTTCCCAATCCTTTACTCTGAGGCTATGTCTGTCTTTGAGGATGTGTGTTTCTTGTATGCAGCAGAAGGATGGACTCTGTTTTTGTATTCAATCTGTTAGCCTATGTCTTTTTATAGGTGATTTGAGTCCATTTATATTAAGGGATATTAATGACCAATGATTGCTAGTTCCTGTTATTTTAGTTTTTGTTGTTGGTGACGTTAATGTGTGTATTTTCTCCTTTTTTGGAATTTGCTGCTGTGAGATAATCTATTGTTTGTGTTTTTGTGGATGTAGATGACTTTCTTGGGTTGGAGTTTTCCTTCTAGTACTTTGTGTGGAGCTGGGTTTGTGGCTAGGTACTGGGTAAATCTGGTTCTCTCATGGAATATCTTGTTTTGTTCTTCTATGGTGATTGAAAGTCTTGCTGGGTATAATAGTCTGGGCTGGCATCTGTGGTCTCTTAATGTCTACATAACACTTGACCAGAACCTTCTGGCTTTGTTTCCATTGAGAATTCAGGTGTAATTGTGATAGCTCTGCCTTTATATGTTACTTAACCTTTTTCCTTTGCAGCTCTTAATGTTATTTCTTTATTCTGTATGTTTAGTGTTTTGATTATTATGTGGTGAGTGAACTTTTTTTTTATCCAGTCTATTTGGTGTTCTGTAAGCCTCTTGTATCTTCATAGGCATATCTTTCTTTACGTTGGGAATGTTTTCTTCTATGATTTTGTTGAATATATTTTCTGTGCTTTTGAGTTTGACTTCTCCTTCTTTATAGCTATTATTCTTAGGCTTCATCTTTTCATGGTGTCCCATATTTCCTGGATATTTTGTGTTAAGCTTTTATTGGATTTAATGTTTTCTTTGACAGATGAGTCTATTTCCTTTATTGTATCTTTAGCACTTGAGATTCTCTCTTCCAACTCTTATATTCTGCTGTTAATGTTTGCATTTGTGGTTCCTGATCATTTTCTCATATTTTCCATTTCCAGAATTCCCTCAGTTTGTGTTTTCTTTACTGTCTCTATTTCTGTTTTCAAGTCTTGAATCATTTTTTTTCCATCTGTTTGATTGCCTTTTTTTTTGTTTTCTTTAAGGGATTTGTTGACTTCTAACTTTTTTCTCTTTTCCTCCATTTCTTTGAGAGAATTTTTCATTTCCTCTTTAAGGGCATCAAACATTCTCCTAAAGTTATTTTTTAGGTCATTTTCTTCTGCTTCATCCATTTTGGAGTGTTCAAGTCTTGCTGTTGTAGAGCCTCTAGTTTTTGCTGGTGTTGTGTTGTTCTCTGTGGTGGTGTGTTCTTACCTTGTCTACCCATCTTTCCCTCTGATTGGTGTAGTTGGGGCTGTGTCTCTGCTTGGATCCAGGTGCCATTGGATCCAAGGCTCACAGGGTTACTCCTCATGGTGCAGTCAGGGCCACGGTTCCAGTCACCCCGGTGTTCCCACTCAGAGTTTGCTTGGTGCTCCCAAGGGTTGCTCTGTAATCCCAGAGGTCATTCTGTCCTGCTCCCAAGGAGTTTGTTTGCTTGGGGCTGCTCCTGCTGTCGCTGGCTTGGGCCTGATCCATTGGAGGTTGCTGGCTAGGGCCAGGTCCCACAGAAGTCTCTGCTTGGGCCTGCTCCCTTGGCTGTCACTCCCTTGTACCTACCTGCTCCTGGGGAGGTCGGTGCCTTGAGCCTACTCCAGCGGAAGTTGCTGGCTCAGGCCTGTTCCCTTGAATGTCCCTGGCTTGGCCCTGTCCCACAGAGGTCTCTGGCTAGAACCTGCTCTGTTGGTGGTTGCTCCCTCGTACCTGCTCCTGTGGAGGTCACTTGCAAGGGCCTACTTCTGCAGAGGTCTCTGGCTCAGGCCTGCTCCCTCAGTCGCTACCTTGTACCTGCTCCTGTGGAGGTCAGCTGCCTTGGGCCTGCTCTAGCTGAAGTCACTGGCTTGGGCCTGTTTCTGTAGATGTCCTTGGCTTGGGCCTGGTCCTGTGCTAGAACCTGCTCTCTTGGTGATTGTTCCCTTGTCTCCCCACCTCTTTTCTTTGAGACAGGGTTTGTCTGTAACCCTGGGAAGTCCTGGAACTCACTCTGTAGACCAGGCTGGCCTCAAACTCAGAGATCTGCCTGCCTGTGCCTCCTGAAGGCCAGGATTAAAGGCACGTGCCACTACCACCCAGCTGGGATTTTTTTTTAAACAATCACAAATTCAATTAAAAATGGAGAGATAGTTGAGGTCATCTATGAAATAAAGCAGAGAAGGAGATGAGGTGGGCAGAACCTAGCGTGAAAGTTTGGGTAGGGGGCTGGTCCCTAACAGGGTGGCGTTCTCAAGGGCAGAAGGGAACAAGAAAAAAAATGTGCAGGAATGCCGAGCTGTGCTTTTTGGGCAATGAGTGGCAAAATGACATGTGGGGCAGAAGGCTCCCGACTGAGGCTAGAGTGCGACTGTAGCCTGCTTGGGCTCTGGGATCCACTCTGCGGGCAATGGCGGAAGCTACTTACCAGGGCGATCCCACAGTGTACCTCTTCCATGTTCCCTTCATCCTTCCAGGCCCCGGCTCTACCTGGGAATTAAAGCACGAGTCCATACAATCATGTAGTCTAGTTTGGGGCTTGCCTGCAAGGCTAATGATGCTGTGTGGGAGTCACGGCTGAGATAGGGGTGACTCCCACGTGGAACCCAGAGCACAGACAACAGCTGTTGCATTTACTTGGACAGGTTGGGGTCTGAACCGCTGTCAATGTTAATTAAACACCGAGCCATCTGGAGGATGAACTGCCCCCGCTCCTCACCCTCAGTTTTTCTGGGGAAAACAGGCTGAAACCTAATTCTGCCCAGCTGGTCCTCGCCTCTCGCTCTCGGAAGCAGCTTTGATGTGTATGAGGAAAACGCTGAGCTGTGAAAGCGCTGTGGACAGATGGTGGACCCCTCACTCAGAGGCTGGGCCCTCCCTGTTTTGTGAACCTCAGGACTTTGTGCCCTGAGGAAGTCCCCTGAAGAGCTGCCCTGTGGGTGGCAGCCATCGCTATGGTTCCATTGGCCAAGAGGGCTCTTGTCAGCCAAAATTATGTCATCACCAGCTGTCTGCAGCTCTTCTAGGAGACACTTGAGAAACTGAAGGAAATATTTCTCTTGGGCCACAGTCGGCTGTTTCCATGGTTTGACAATACCAACCAGATGTAAAGGGGGCTGGTAGAAAAAAGGCAGGGGAGGGGACTCAGAAAGCTCCACAGCCAACTCCTGTCCAAGCCGGGCAAGTTGGGCCCTCATACTCCAATCCTTAAAATGGGTCAGAAATGGACTTGATGACCTTCCTGGGCTGTACACATGAGTGACAAAGAGCTGCGCTCAGATTTGAGTTGCTTTTTGTTCGGTTTTGTTTTTGAAATAGGGGTTTGCAGCCTGAGCTGCATGATCCTCCTGCCTCAGTCTCGCACCTGCTGGGGTTACAGGCACATGCTATCATTCAGTTCAGGTTCTTTCTTTTTTAAATACAGGCCTTTGAAAGATATGTTTTAGAAACAAATGAAATAATAAAGCAATTTTAAATGCAATGGTACTGATTTTGTGTGGGCCTAAAAAGCTGTTGACATTCTCAGAGCTCTGTTGGTGTAAATGGTCCTGAGGCTGGAGGGATGACCCAGTGTTGAAGGGCACCAGCAGACTGGAGAGATGACCCAGTGTTGAGGGCACCCCAGGCTGGAGGGATTACCCAGTGTTGAAGGGCACCAGCAGACTGGAGAGATGACCCAGTGTTGAAGGGCACCAGCAGACTGGAGAGATGACCCAGTGTTGAAGGGCACCAGCAGACTGGAGAGATGACCCAGTGTTGAAGGGCACCCCAGGCTGGAGGGATGACCCAGTGTTGAAGGGCACCCCAGGCTGGAGGGATGACCCAGTGTTGAAGGGCACCCCAGGCTGGAAGGATGACCTAGTGTTGAAGGGCATCAGCAGACTGGAGAGATGACCCAGTGTTGAAGGGCACCCCAGGCTGGAGAGATGGCTCAGTGTTGAAGGGCACCCCAGGCTGGAGAGATGGCTCAGTGTTGAAGGGCACCCCAGGCTGGAGAGATGGCTCAGTGTTGAAGGGCACCAGCTGCTCTCTCACGGGTTCTGCATTTGATTCCCATCACATACATGGCGGCTTACAACTGTCTATGGCTCCAGTCTCAGGAGATCTCACACCCTCTTCTGGCCTCTGCAGGTACTGAATGTACGTGGCGCACAGATATGCAATGCAGAGAAAGCACATAAACAAAATAACAATAACATAAAGAAATAGTCACGTCACTGATATGATAGAACACCATAGCCTATTGTTTCTCTTTCAAGGTGGTGGGGGATAGAAGCCAGCCTTTGGGCAATTTAGCCAAGCACTCTGTCACTGAGCTACATCTCCAGTCCTTAGTATTTTGCGACAGGATCATGCATGTATGCTCAGGCTGCCCTTTGAACTTGCTATGTAGCGAGGCTGTCTTTAAACATGCATCGGCTTCCCCAGTGCTGATATTACAGACGATGCTACCATGCCTGGCCCAAACCCGATTTTCTGAACAGACAACACACCACAGTGTTAAGTGCTTTCGTTATATCAAACAGTAGAGTTACCCTTCTCTTTCCTGCCCCTGTCGCGGGAGCCCACATTCCCTCTGCTTGGCAGGGTGACAAGATGGGCCTTGTTTGCCTGGGACTTTTCTGATTTTCCACAGAAAGCGCCTCGTACTGGGAAGTCATCCTTAAACCTTAAGATAGTCTCACAAACACATCCTGATATCTTACAAATCACCATAGGGAACTGCATGAAGAAGTTTCTTGTTTAAAAGCCAGTGAGTGATAGTGGGTGGGAAAAGGTGACCCACACGTATCATGGTAACTTCCGGTCCCCAGAGTCATTTTTCCTGTGTCAGGGGACGTTCCTGGTCAGGCTTTGGAAACAGATTCATGGGAACATCAACAACCTGTGGCCTCATTTCCCTTGGCTGCGGAGGGCCAGAGACTCCGTTATCTTTTATTTATAATTTATTTTTATGGAGTTAAAAAAGCCACTTGTGTATTTTGGGCTCTCCTTTTGTAAGTATGCCAAACTGCCATCACCGTCCAGACTTCTGCAAACAGAGGTGTCTGGTTTGGGAAAGCCCCATTTTGGAGAGAATGTAACAGCCTTATCACGTGGCAAGGGGGCAAGGAGACTGGAAGCCTTTTCCAGGGTGAAAGTGGACCCGGAACGAGGTGTATTTTCAATACAGGCTTCTCACAAACTGCAACCTGGCACGTTATTATTTTATGAATGAGGCGCTGACATTTCTTTTAAACATTCTAGCTTCAGGCTATTTTACTTCGTGAAGAAAAAGATGAATTATTTATAAAAACCGGCATGAATATCATATGAATAATCCTCATTTCTAGCAGGGAGTAAAATGAGCTGCAGCTGGTGCCCTGTCAGCTCCACAGACCCGGAGATCACAGCAAGTGGAGGCCCCACCGTCCCATGCCCTGGCCTGTCCTTCAGATGCAGCCAGTTCTGAGATGTGATTGGGTCTTCTCTGGAGAGGGAGGGCAGTCCATTTTCCCCACTTCTCATGGTGTGTGTGTGTGTGTGTGTGTGTGTGTGTGTGTGTGTGTGAGAGAGAGAGAGAGAGAGAGAGAGAGAGAGAGAGAGAGGCTACCGTAACGTGTGTAGATGTCATAGGCTAACTGGAATTATAAAGGTGAAGCCCCCTTCTACCTTTGTGTGGGTTCTGGGAATTGAACTCAGGTGTGGCAAACGCTTTTCTCTGCTGAACCAACTTGCTGGCTTTCATCACTAATTTTTTGTTTCTTGTCCAAACTCCTTTTAATTTTTTCCTCCCTCCTTTCCCTCTCTCCCTTCTTCTGTCCTTCCTTCCTTCTTCCTCCTTTTTATTTCTTTCTGAGACAGGGATTCTTATTTTTTTTTGATATTTATTAAGCTCTACATTTTTCTCTGCTCCCCTCCCTGTCTCTCTCTTCCCCCCTCCAAACCTCCCCCAAGGTTCCCATGCTCCCAATTTACTCAGGAGATTTTGTCTTTTTGTACTTTCTACTTCCCTTGTAGATTAGATCTATGTAAGTCTCTCTTAGTGTCCTCATTGTTGTCTAGGTTCTCTGGGATTGTGGTTTGTAGGCTGGCTTTCTTTGCTTTATGTTTAAAAACCACCTATGAGTGAGTACATGTGATAATTGTCTTTCTGTGTCTGGATTACCTCACTCAAAATGTTGTTTTCTAGCTCCATCCATTTTCTTGCAAAATTCAAGATATTGTTATTTTTTTCTGCTGTGTAGTACTCCATTGTGTAAATGTACCATTATTTTTCTTATCCATTCTTCGATTGAAGGGCATTTAGGTTGTTTCCAGGTTCCGGGTATGACAAACAAAGCTGCTATGAACATAGTTGAGCACATGTCCTTGTGGTACGATTGAGCATCCTTTGGATATATACCCAAAAGTGGTATTACTAATTTCTGAGAAATCGCCACACTGACATCCAAAGGGGTTGTACCAGCTTGCATCCCACCAGCAATGCAGAAGTGTTCCCTTTTCCCCACAACCTCTCCAGCATAAGTTGTCATCAGTGTTTTTGATCTTGGCCATTCTTTCAGGTGTAAGATGGAATCTCAGAGTTGTTTTGATTTGCATTTATCTGATGACTAAGGATGTTGAACATTTCCTTAAGTGTCTTTCAGCCATTTTAGATTTCTCTGTTGAGAGTTCTCTGTTTAGGTCTGTACTCCATTTTTTTTAAAATTGGATTACGTGATCTTTTGGTGTCCAATTTCTTGAGTTCTTCGTGTATTTTGGAGATCAGACCTCTGTCTAATGTGGGGTTAGTGAAGATCTTTTCCCATTCTGTAGGCTGTCGTTTTGTCTTGTTGACCATGTCCTTTGCTTTACAGAAGCTTTTCAGTTTCAGGAGGTCCCATTTATTAATTGTTTCTCCCAATGTCTGTGCTGCTGGGGTTATATTCTCTTTTATTTATTTATTCTTCTTTATATATCCTGCCCACACTTCCCCTTCTCCTCCCTCCTCCAAGTCCTTCCCCCCACCTCCCCTCTCCTCCAGACTCACAGGTCTCCCAGGAATAGCAACCAAATGTGGCATATTAAGTTGCAATAGACTAGGCATATCCCTTCATATTCAGCATGGAAAAGGCAACTCAGTAGGAGGAAAAGGGTTCCAAAAGCAGGTGAAAGAGCCAGAGACAGCCCCTGCTCCCACATAGTCTCAAATATTTGCATGCTTAGTACCCAGTTGGTGAGCTTTGAGGTTTCCTACTCCAGGCCAGTCTCTCTCTATCTCTGTCTCTCTCTCTCCCTCCTGCTTGAGGATCAAGAAATAAAATACCACTCTCAGCTACCTCTCCAGCACCATGCCTGCCTGTGTGCTGCTCACCATGACGGCCCTGAACTGAGTCTCTGAAACTGTAAGCAAGCCTCCGGTTAAAGCCTTTCCTCCCATAGCGTTGCCTTGGCCATGGTATCCCTTCACAGTGATAGAAAACTAACAAAGACACCTGCCAAGAGCTGAGATTACAGTCTTGTGAGTTTGGGATTTCACTGGTATTCAATATGTGCGGTTTGTAAGAACTGAAGCCTGTGTACAGATTTGGACTAGCATTCTAGAAGATTCTCCCACCACACCAGCACTGCTCTATTCTTTCTTTTTTTTTTTTCTTTTTGAGACAGTATCATGTAGCCCAAGCTGGTCTGAAACTCTATATCTAGCTGAGCTATCCGGGAACTTCTCATTTCCGCATGAGGCATGTTATGTATGTTATGTATGTTAAGGTGTGTATGGGGAGGGCAGAGGCACGAGGCATGTTATGTATGTTATGTATGTTAAGGTGTGTATGGGGAGGGCAGAGGCACGAGGCATGTTATGTATGTTATGTATGTTAAGGTGTGTATGGGGAGGGCAGAGGACAACTTTGTGAAGTCAGTTGTTTTTCCTTCCACCTTTATGTAGGCTTCAGGGGTCCTATTCAGGTCACCAGGCTTGACCAAGTGCCTTTATCTATCTTCCTGGCCCACAGTCCTCTCTTTTCTGTTGGTGAATGAGCTGAGATGCAGCTGAGGTCATGTCAGCTCCACAGTCCAGGTGACTTTCCTGGCCATCTTGGTGAACCTTCTCCCCAAAATATATTAAAAAGAGGATGCGGTTGGGAGTGTAGCTCAGTTGGTAGAGAGCTTGCCACACATGTATGGTTTTGTTCACCAGCACCACATAAAACTGGGGGTAATGGCACACCTGTAGTACTAGCATATGAGAATTAGGGGCAGCAGGATCAAGCATTCGAGGTCATTTTCAGCTCTATATAAGTTTGGTACCAGCCCAGGATACAAAAGACCCAGTTTCAAAATCAAATAAAAACGAGAAGATGGTTCTCGCTATTTTAAACAATAAAACAATCAAAATTAAAATATACATGGCATGTAAAAGTTCCAACATTAAGACGTAGGGAAAGTCTATTTCTTTCTCATCTTGGGAATTAGAGCGAGCGCCTGACAAGGAAAGGAAGAACGTCCCACAGTCACATGCTTGGGATGAGTGCTATTAATCTGTTGGTTTATTGCCATTCAATCTTTCATTGTTGTTTTGGTGTCTTCCTCTGCTATGTCCCAGAAAATGGGGAGTGTCCACCTTCCACAAGGTTAGGCAATTTGCCCAAGACTCAGTTCCACTGAGCACAGTTAGCCAACAAGGAGAGGGAAATAGTCACTGGCTGTCCCTGCTCTGAATTCAAAGGTGATTGAGACCTCATTACCTAAGGAGTCTGGCTTTGCACCTCAGTTCCTGCCTCTTGGAAGTGTGCTAGGCAAGGTGCCAGCAGCTCCCTCCCTTGGCTATCTAACTGCCTTGGGGGGAGAGAAACAATTTACAATCAAATGCTCTCTGCTGTTTCAACGATCTTTTTCCATTGCTCTGATAGCTCGTCAATAGTTAGCACTTGCTATGCAATTACCATTTCTTAGATACATGCTGAAATATTAACTCACTTAGCCCTTGACACACTCTTATGGCATATGTCCTTTCAGTATCCCTACTTCTGAGAAAACTGAGGCCTAAAGAGGCTCAACCCATTGGCATAGTGGAATTAAATCACTTCTATTGTATTTATTGTGCTCACAGAAATATGTATACATCTCTTTATTTCTGTTCATCCATCTTGGTCTGATTTGAATAATTACTGAAGTTGAAGTGGCTATCAGTTCTAGTTAACGCACACAGAGATGGCCTTATTTTGAGAATCCCTCCAGTTGTGTGTGTCTTGGCGAAAGAGGACACTGCCTCCCAATGGAAAGACAATGGGGTTGGATCTACCCTTTCCCCCTCTCGGAGCAGGTAGCACAGTGATTGCCACTTGGGTCAGTCCATGGGAAGCTGCAACCAAGACCTCTGCACGTAAGCAAGTGGTGCAACTCACGGGCTGTTCAGAAGCTATTCTCCCAGTGGAGGTGATGGTAATGGTACCCACTGCTGGATGACAGAAGAGACTGTGGATGTTGGACAATGTCATCTCTTCCCCACCTTCTTTGGGGGGGGTACTGATTTTAGCTTTGTCTCTGCAGCCAGACTTTTAAGTGTTACAATTCTGAAGGGAAAAGTATCCCCCTGGCAGTCAGGATCCAAAGTCCTCACACAAGAGATTTACTGGGAAAACCACAGGAGAGTGGCTGCCCCTACTCGGGAGAGAAGCAAAGAACTGAGTGAGAGGCAGGCTTTACATAGGGTTTCTTAGAGGTGGAGTTTCCCAGGTTGGGGATTGGTGGGATTTCAAGTCCTGAGCTTGGGGTGAGCTCAGGGATTGGTGGGATTCCATGGGGGGGGGATTGGTGAGTTTTTGAACTCAGAGATTGGTGGGATTTCAAGCCCTAGAATTGAACTCGGGCTATTAACCCTACGAGACATAGTTCTGTTTCCTGCCTATGGGATTAAGGGCTGCAGCCCATCTAGAGCCCAATACTCTCCATTACAAGAAAAACAAAACCCAAACCAATCCAAACCAAACCAAAAAACCCCAACTCCCCCAAAAAACCAATCAACCAAACAACTCTCTCTCCATATTAGTCACTGATTATTGCTGTGGAGAGACACCATGACCAAGGCAACTATTTTAAAGGAAATCATTTAATTGGGGACTTGCTTAGAGTTTCAGAGGGTTAACTCATGATCATCATAGTGGGAGCGAGGAGACAGGCAGGCCTGGGGCTAGAGAAATAGCTAAGAGCTTTACATCCTGACGGGGGAGGCTGGTGGGGAGGCACTGGGCTTGGAGTGGGCTTTTGAAACCTCGAGCCCAGTCCAAGCAATAAGTTTTCTCCAACAATGCCACACCTATAATCCTCCCCAAACAGTTCAGCAACTGGGGACTAAACATGCAAATATGTAAGACTATGGCATTGGTGGGGTGGGGTTCTCTTTCAAACCATCACTGTGATTTTTCTCAGGGTCCATCTACCCCATAGTTCCCAGGGAACTCTGTTTTAGTTGCCGTATACCATGTGAAGCTGTAGCTTGAGTCCAATCAGATTTAGATGGTTTCCATGCCAGCCGGAAAAAGAGGACTCCTATCTCTCATCTACTGCTCGGTGTCTATTTTCTCTGAATTGAAACAACCCTTCCAACTCTCATGCCCAGCTATTGTGTGAAAAAAAACTTTTCCAGGGGAGATGTAACTGAGATGGCCAGCGGCATTGGTGGTAGAGTGCCGATCGCATGGTAGAGTGCCGATCGCGTGGTCGTGGTCGTTAGGGACACCTGAGGTTGCCTGCTCGCCCAGCAGGTGTAATGGATTAAGTAAAAATGCTGCAGATCCCCAAGCGGTTGCAGTGGGCAGCGGGTCCTGAGAGCAGCCAGTTCCAGGCAGGGACGGTGCAATTCCCCAAGTGGCTGCAGTGGGCCAGGAGGGGCAGTGAGTCCCATGAGGAGAGACAGATGGGCACGCCACAAGACCATGCCGGTCTCCAAAGGTAGCTGGTCCTGGGCAGGGAGCCATGCAGCAGGCAATTGACAGAGACATGGATAGGCACACCATGCAGAGTGAGGTTGGATATTTATTTAGTGGGTTATGGAAAGGAAGGGGAGAGGGGGAGAAGAGGAGAGAGAGAGAGAGAAAGAGAGAGAGAAATGGCGGGTGGGGGAAGGAGAGGAGCCACAGCAGCAGCTACTTTTCTGGGAGAGAGAAAGAAAAAAAGAGGGAGTCAGACTGGAAACTGAAGATCAGCTTGCCTTGGCAGACAGGGGTGGGTGGTGGGTGGGAGGGAGTTGGCGTGGCTTGTCTCTTAAAGGGACAGGACATATCATTACAGCAGGCACAAGGAGGAAGCAGTGCAGGACCTGTGCCAAGCTGAAGCAAGGTAGGGTACCCTTAGGTGAGTGAGGGAGCAGAGCTGGGGGCCTGCCCTGGCCTTTGGCAAGGGCCCTCATCTCCGCCATTCTGGTTTGCCACTTTACCATTCTCTGGTGAGACCGGGACCATGGCCTTTTCCCTGGCACACTCCCAATCACAGCATGCCTAGTCTTGACAAGCTAGAGTTGGCCAATCAGGAAAGGGCAGATCCTGCAGCCCTTCTCCCCCTTTTTTGATACATGTCTGGGCTTTCCCTGACTTGTCCAAAAATGCTACAGCCAATCAAATTTAAACTAATGTAACCATTGCTTGTTTAGCCCACTGTGTTTGCTGGAGATGACCTAACTGTCCCTGAAATTCCTCCTAGCTGTGCTTAAAAGGAGCCTGGCAGTTTCTCTTGGGGTTGCCACCATTTTATGTGTGGCATAAAATGACTTCTGCATGCTGGGATTCGCTCTGGGGAAATAAATGCTTTTGAGGATTACATGTGTGAGTGGTGGTCTTTGTGCAGTGATCTGTGGACCCTCTACTATCCTGTAGTAACACACACATCTACTCACTTCAGATATGGAATGCATGACAGACCAAAGTATGGATACCAGACAGACCAAAGTACGGATACTGGACAGACCAAAGTATGGATACTACCAGAGTATGGTGTCCATAAGTTTGATTGAGGTTGCTTACAGGAATATGTGAGAGGGGTTCCTTAAAGAAGCATAAATGACTCAAAGACAACTGCATCTCCAAGCCCCACCCCAGCAGGGTGCACAGCCTGCAGGCAGCTCAACAGGTTGGAAGGTGTCCTTCCTTTCGAAATGACTCTGGTCCAAACCTCTTCCACGTAGCTGGGATCAGTTTTGTTTCTTTCAGGAAGCTGGTCTGGTCTGAGTCTTTGCAGCTTCTCTTCCCTGGGGATCTTCTTCATGCCTTCTTGACTTGTCTGAGAGTCTTTGCAGCTTGGCTCTGCTTACTTGGGCAGAGAGAGGCCTGGTGAGTGAGTCTGGTCAGTTTCGGGGACTTTCTGAGCTAGTTTGAGTTATTTTCCCACTTAAGGAGTTTCCCTGCGGATAGAATGTTTTAACCTCTTAGGAAACTGTTACACAATACCAGCTTTGTACCAGACCACCTACTAGGCCCCTTGCTCTCTGCCCTCCTAACCTACAGATCTCCCCAAACCCTTTCTCTCAGCCCCCAACTCCAGCAGGCATTCCCTGGGAACCTGCCAAGCCAGCTTTCCAGAAAAGCAAGCCAGAGAAGCCTGTATGTGGGTTTCAGGTCATCACTCTGCATTCTGTCCTCTAAATCCACCCCCTCCCCCAGTCTTATTCCTAGCTCTGTATCAGAACACCTGCTATGGCCTCTCCTCACTCTCTGCCCCCATTTCTCTCCCCTGTGGACCCCCCTCAGCCCATTCTAGCCCAACCCTATTTCTAAGTGTCAGCTCCTAATACTGAGAAACACATTGTACTAGGTCACCCCTCCTCCTCCGTGGCCACACCTGGTAGGATCCCAGAAGCATTTCCTATCAGGCAACATAGAGCCACCACACTCTTTTAAGAACCAGAGAGGGCAACAGAAACCTAGGAACAAAACATTCACCCAACAAAGACAAGACCAGATATCAGCACCTAGATATCCCAAACCCAGGTGCCTAGATGCCAGTGTGAAAACACACAGCAGCCAGGACATGTCTCTGCCAGGAGCACAAAGGTCCTTGCTCTTACAGTTAAGCACTAGGGAAACCAGAATGTTAAAAGTACAGGGTTCTCTCTTTAAAGAAGAAGATGTATAGATTCGCTTCCACCCAGAAGGTTGGGAATGTTGATGGCTAATAGCCCAGGTGATTCCCTGCACTATCTGTAGGGCCAGGCATACCTAGCTCCCCCAAGCTCTTCCAAGCACCACTGGAGGTGGTTAATAGTCTTAGATGACCTCTGTGTTATGCGTATGATTTAGCCCACCCCAGATCTTCCCTGAAGATAACACATGTGGCCTGTCTCTAGAACCCATCTTCTTGGGAGAAGTGACATGTACTTTAAGAAGAATTTTGATCTAATTATGCCTCATTGTGCAGACATGATTGTGTGACACCAGGAAACATTTTTCCAAATTGTTCTATACTTAAATATGCTTAAAATAAACTGCCCCGTGTCAGACTCTAGAAGTTTGAACCAACACTAGCTATTGAGTTGTGTTGAACCAGATTTTCTTCTTGCCTCAGGCGGATTGTTCTCTGCTGGCCATGGTGCTTGCCAAGACCCTCACATGTTCCCACTAGAGCCCAGCAACCCTACCACAGTAGGTTCTGTGTACTGCAACCTAGCTGAAACAGAAGACAAAGACCTGAAGATAGACTTTATGACTATGTAGAGGTACTTAAAGAGGAAATCAATAAACCCATTTGAGAAATCTATGAAAACATAAACAAGCAATGGAAGGAGATGAAGTTCAAGTTCAAGTTCAGCTCAAGACCTGAACGTGGAAGCAGAATCAATAAAGACAACCCAAACTGAAAGAAATAAGGAAATGAAACATTTAGGAATTTGAACAGGAACCTCAGAGGTAAGCTTTACCAACAGAAGACAAGAGGTGGAAGAGAGAAGGCACTGAAGATACAATAGGCCACAGAAAATGTTAAATCGAAAAAAAATCCTGGTACAAAACATCCAGGGAATTTGGGACACTTGAAATCATGAATTATGAAAAGACCAAACCTAAGAATATTAGGAATAGAGGAAGGAGAAAAAATGTTCTTATTCTTTTGATTTATTTATTTATATTTTATACGCACTAGTGTTTAGCCTGCATGTATGTCTGTGTGAGGGTGTCGGATGCCCTGGAACTAGAGTTACAGACAGTTATGACACGCCATGTGTGTGCTGGGAATTGAACCTGGGTCCTCAGGAAGAGCAGTCAGTGCTCTTAGCCACTGAGTCATTTCTCCAGCCCCTAAAAATATTTTCAACAAAATCACAGAAGAAAACTTTCCTAACCTAAAGAAGGAGATGTCTATCAAGGTACAAGAAGTCTACAGAGCACCAAATAGAGTGAGCCAGAAAAGAAAGTCTCCTTGGCACATAATTGAAACTCTAAAAGTAGAGAACAAAGAAAGAATATTAAAAGCTGCAAGGGGAAAAGACAAAGCAACATAGATAGGCAGACCCATTAGAATAACAACCAACTAGCTCAGCAGCGGTGGTGCACGCCTTTAATATTAGCACTCGGGAGGCAGAGGCAGATGGATCTCTGTGAGTTTAAAGCTGGCTGTTCTACAGAGTGAGTTTCAGGACAGCCAGGGCTATATGGTGAAACTCTGCCTCAGAAACCAAAAACCAAACCAACCAACCAACCAACCAAAAAGAATAACAACTGACTGGTCATTGTTGACTCTCAATGACAGAAGGGCCTGAATAGATGTCCTACAAACTCTAAGAGACCACAGATGCCAGGACAGACTATTATACCCAGTAAAACTTTCAATCACAATAGATGGAGAAAGAAAGACAATCCACAATAAAACCAAATTTAATCAACATCTATCTAGAAATCCAGTCCTACAGAAGGCACTAGAAGGAAAACTTCAACCTGAAGAGGACAACCACACCCAAGAAAACACAAGGAATCAGTAAGCCCAGATCAGCAAACCACAAGAGGGGGAAACACACCACCACCACCACTGCCACCAAATAACAAACACTGCTCATTGATAACTCTTTCTCTCTCTTTTTTTAACAGACACAATTCACCTTATCCTTTTTTAAAATTTTTTATTTTTTTGTCCAAAATCCCCTATGTGGTGGCCACAGCTGGAGCCTGGGTCCTCTGAACAGAGACTCTGGTTCTGCTTTTCACAAGATGGCCAGTGAAATCCTGATAAGGAGACTTGGTGAACACAGTCTCTTTCCAGAGGTTGGCAGTCAGGTAGTTGTAGTTCTTGGAGACGGCATCAAAGGTGGCCTTGGCACAGTTGCTCAGGGTGGCAGTGCAGCCCCTGACTGATGGGCAGTCATCAATTCTGGCCATTATCAGTAGCTCCTTGGGCTCCCAAACTCCTCGAAACTCAACAACTCACCATTGAGTGAAAAGACAGAAATAAGGAAAGAAATGAAAAAATTTTCTAGATTTCACACTTGTATGACACAATGAAGGTAATTCTAAGGGGCAAGTATAGCACTAATCATGTACATTAAAAAAAGTTAAAGAGATCTTGTACTTGTAATTTAACAGCACACCTGAAAGCTCTAGAACAAATAGAAAAAAAAATCACACACAAAAGGATTAGATGGCAAGAAGTAATCAAACTCAGGGTTGAAATCAATAAGATAGAAACAAACAAACAAAACAATACAAGGAATCAATGAAACACAGAGTTGGTTCTTTGAGAAAATCAATAATACTGACAAACTGTTGGTCAAATTAACAAAAAGGCGGAGAAAGAATATGCAAATTAACAAAATTAGAACTGAAAAGGGAGGTATAACAACAGACACCAGGAAAATTCAGAGAATCATAAGGACACACTTTAAAAACTTGTAATCCACAAAATTGGAAGTCTAAAAGAAATGGGTAATTTTCTTTATACATACCATTTACCAAAATTAAATCAAGATCAGACAAGCAATTTAAACAGACCTATAACCCCCAGTGAAATAGAAGCAGTCATTAAAAGTCTCCCAACCAAAAAGCCCTAGGACAGGTGGTTTTAGCACAGAATTCTACCAGGCTTTCAAAGAAGCGTTAACTCCAATACTCCTCAAATTATTCTGCAAAATAGAAACAGAAGGAACATTGCCCAATTCATCTGATGAAACCACAGTCACTCTCACATGTAAAGATCAAACAGAGAGAATTACAGACCAATTTCGCGTATGAATATAAATGCAAAAATTCTCAGTAATATCTTCAAACCAAATCTAGGAATATATAAAAAAGATCATCTACCATAATCAAGTAGGCTTTATCCCAGAGATACATGAATGGTTCAAAATATGTAAACCAACACATGTAATCCACTATATAAACTAACTAAAATACAAAAATCACATGATCATATCATTATGTGCAGAAAAAGCCTTTGATAAAAATCTCACACTCTTCATGATAAAGGTCCTGTAGAGATTAGGGATACCTCATCATAATAAACGTTGTTCATAGCAAACCCATAGCCAATACCAACTTAAATGGAGAGAAACTCAAAGCAATTCCACTAAAATCAGGACTAAAACAAGGTTTTCCTCTCTTTCCATACCTATTTGATATAGCACTGGAAGTCTTAGCTATAACAATAAGATAACTGAAGGAGATCAAGGGGATATAAATAGGAAAGGAAGAAGTCAAAGTATCTTTATTTGCAGATGATATGATAGTATATGCAAGTGACCCTATAATTCTACGGGGAAACTCCTACAGCTAATAAATACTTCAGCAAAGTTGCTGGATACAAAATTAATTCACAAAATTAGTACTCTCCTAAATACCAAAGACAAATGGACTGAGAAAGAAATCAGGGAAACAGCACCTTTCATAATAGCCTCAAATAATATGAAATATCTTGGGGTAACTCTAACCAAGCAAGTGAAAGTCTTATATAATAAAAACTTCAAGTCATTGAAGAAAAGAAATTGAAGAAGATATCAGAAGATGAAAAGAGCTCATGCTCATGGATTAGTAGGATTAAATAGTAAAAATGACCATCCTACCAAAAGTAATCTATGGATTCAATGCAATCCCCATCAAAATTCTGACACAATTTTTTTTGCAGATCTTGAAAAGAAAATTTTTAATTTCATATGGAGAAACAAGAAAGCCCAGGATAGCTAAAACAACCCAGAATAATAAAAACTGTGGGCGCTGACACTATCACTAATTTCAAGCTATCCTACAGAGCTATAGGAATAAAAACAGCATAGTATTGGCATAAAAACAGATATGCTGATCAATGGAATTAAACTGATGGCCCAGACACAAACCTACACACCTACAGATACCTAATTTTTGAAAAAAGAAATACATACTGAATAAAAAACAGTATCTTCAACAAATGGTGCTGGTCAAACTGGACAGCTGCATATAGAAGCATCCAAACAGATTATTATCACCCTGCCAAAAACTTAACTCCAAATGGATCAAAGACTTCAACATTAAACCAGACACAGTGAACTTGATAGAAGAGAAAGTAGGGAATAGCCTTGAACTTATTGACACAGGAAAAGACTTTCTGAACAGAACACTGTTAGCACAGGTACTAAGATCAACAATTAGTATATGGAACCTCACGAAACTGAAAAGCTTTCTGTATGAAAAATGACAGCATCATTCGGATAATGTAGTAGCCTACAGAATAGGAAAATATTTTTATTAACTACACATCCAATAGAGGGCTAATATCCAAAATATATAAAGAACACAAGAAACTGGGTACCTAAAAACCAAATAATCCAGTTAAAAAATGGGGTAGAGATCTAAATGGAGAATTCTCAACAGAAGAATCTCAAATGGCTGAGAAAGAAACAGTCAACATCCTTAACCATCCGGGAAATACAAATCAAAATTTGTATTTTGAGATATCATCTTATACCCACTAGAATGGCTAAAATCTACAGAACAATTGGTTGCTCTTTCTGGTGATGATGTGGAGTCAAGGGAGAGCTAATCCATTGCTGGTGGGAATGCCAACTTGCATATCCATTATGGAAATCAGTGTGGCAGTTCCTCATCACGATGGGACTCAATCTACTTCAAGATCCAGCTATACCACTCTTGTGCATATACAGAAAAGATACTTTATTCTACCACAGAGACACTTGCTCAGCCATGTTCATTGCTACTCTATAACAGGCAGACATCGGAAGCAATGTAGATGTCTGGCAATAGAAGAATGGATAAAAGAAAATATGGTACATTTACATAATGGGATATTACCCAGCCATCAAAAAAATTGAGATAGACATAAGCCAGAATGAGTGAGTGGCCGGCCTAGCAGCAGAATTGTACCCCAACTCCCATTCTGTCCACTACGACCCTTCCTCAGTCCAACACCATCCCAGTTTGTCCCTGGCCCTGGTGCCAATGAGCCCTATCCCCAACCTCAGAAGACTCCCACCAAGCAGGTCCAGGCCACATAAGTCAGAAGAGGTGAATGATCCACCAGCCAGTGGAACTGTACCCCTCACTGGATTCTGTCCCCTGAGACCCTTCACCAGGCCAATGCCATCCTAGTCCATTCCTGACCCTGCTGCTACTGGGCCCCTACTCCTTTTTTTTAAATTGATATTTATTGAGTTTTACATTTTTCTCTGCTCCCTGCCTAACACTCCCCGCTTCAACCCTCCCCCAAGGTCCCCATGCTCCCAATTTACTTAGGAGATCTTATCTTTTTATACTTTCTACTTCCCATGTAGATTAGACCTATGTAAGTCTCTCTTAGTGTCCTCATTGTTGTCTAAGTTCTCTGGGATTGTGGTTTGTAGGCTGGCTTTCTTTGCTTTATGTTTAAAAACCACCCATGAGTGAGTACAAGTGATAATTGTCTTTCTGTGTCTGGATTACCTCACTCAAAATGTTGTTTTCTAGCTCCATCCATTTTCCTGCAAAATTCAAGCTGTTGTTATTTTTTTCTGCTGTGTAAATGTACCATATTTTTCTTTTCCATTCTTCGATTGAAGGGCATTTAGGTTGTTTCCTGGTTCTGGCTATGACAAACAAAGCTGCTATGAACATAGCTAAGCACATGTCCTTGGGCACGATTGAGCATCCTTTGGATATATAAACAAAAGTTGTATTGTTGGGCCTTGAGGAAGGTTGTTTCCTACTTTACTGAGAAATCGCCACACTGACATCCAAAGGGGTTGTACCAGCTTGAATTCCCACCAGCAATGCAGAAGTGTTCCCTTTTCACCACAACCTCTCCAGCATAAGTTGTCATCAGTGTTTCTGATTTTGGCCATTCTTACAGGTGTAATATGGAATCTCAGATTTGTTTTGATTTGCATTTCTCTGATGACTAAGGATGTTGAACATTTACTTAAGTGTCTTTCAGCCATTTTAGATTCCTCTGTTGAGAGTTCTCTGTTTAGTTCTGTACTCCATTTATTTTTTATTGGATTATATAATCTTTTGGTGTCCAATTTCTTGAGTTCTTTGTGTATTTTGGAGATCAGACCTCTGTCTGATGTGGGGTTAGTGAAGATCTTTTCCCATTCTGTAGGCTGTTGTTTTATCTTGTTGACTGTATCCTTTGCTTTACAGAAGCTTTTCAGTTTCAGGAGGTCCCATTTATTAATTGTTTCTTTCAGTGTCTGTGCTGCTGGGGTTCTATTTAGGAAGTGGTCTCCTGTGCCAATGCGTTCAAGTGTACTTCCCACTTTCTCTTCTATAAGGTTCAGTGTGGCTGGCTTTATGGTGAGGTCTTTGATGCATTTGGATTTGAGTTTGGTACATGGTGATAGATATGGGTCTATTTTCACTTTTCTACACTTTTCTGATATCCAGTTATGCCAGCACCACTTGTTGAATATGCTTTCTTTTCTCCATTTGATATTTTTTGCTTCTTTATCAAAGATTAGGTGTTCAAAGATGTGTGGATTCATATCCGGGTCTTGTATTCGGTTCCATTGGTCCTCCTGTCTGTTCTTCTGCCAGTACCAGGCTGTTTTCAGTACTGTAGCTCTGTAGTAGAGTTTGAAGTCAGGGATTGTGATGCCTCCAGATGTTCTTTTGTTGCCCAGGATTGATTTGTCTATCCTGGGTTTTTTGCTTTTCCAAATGAAGTTGAGTACCGTTCTTTCGAGGTCTTTGAAGAATTTTGCTGGGATTTTGATGGGCATTGCGTTGAATCTGTAGATTGCTTTCGTTAAGATTGCCATTTTTACTATATTAATTCTGCCTACTCAAGAGCATGGGAGGTGTTTCCATTTTCTGGTGTCTTCTTCAATTTCTTTCTTCAAAGATTTAAAGCTCTTGTCATACAAGTCTTCCACTTGTTTGGTTAGAGTTACTCTGAGATATTTTATGCTATTTGTGGCTATTGTGAAGGGTGTTGATTCTCTGATTTCTTCCCCAGCCCTTTTATCATCTGTGTACAGGAGGGCTACTGATTTTTTGAGTTAATCTTGTATCCTGCTACATTGCTGAAAGTGTTTATAAGTTGTAGAAGTTCCTTGGTAGAATTTTTGGGATCACTTATGTAAACTATCATATCATCAGCAAACAGTGAGAGTTTGACTTCTTTTCCAATTTGTATCCCCTTGATCTCCCTTTGGTGTCTTATTGCTCTAGCTAGGAACTCAAGAACTATATTGAATAGATATGGAGAGAGTGGACAACCTTGTCTTGTTCCTGATTTCAGTGGAATCGCTGGGAGTTTCTCTCCATTTAGTTTGATGTTGGCTGTTGGCTTGCTGTATATTATCTTAATTATGTTTAGGTATGTTTCTCATATCTCTTCTCTCTCCAAGACCTTTATCATGAAGGGATATTGTATTTTGTCAAATGCTTTTTCGGCATCAAATGAGATGATCATGTGGTTTTTATTTTTCAGCTTGTTTATATGGTGGATTACGTTGACAGATTTTCGTATGTTGAACCATCCCTGCATCTGTGGGATGAAGCCAACTTGGTCATGGTGGATGATGGTTCTGATATGTTCTTGGATTCGATTTTCTAGTATTTTATTTAGTATTTTTGCATCAATGTTCATGAGTGAGATTGGTCTGTAATTCTCTTTTTAGTATTATCTTTCTGTGGTTTGGGTATCAGGGTAATTGCAGCCTCATAAAAAGAGTTTGGCAATGTTCCCTCTGTTTCTATTGTGTGGAATAATTTGAAGAGTATTGGTATTAGTTCCTCTTTGAAAGTCTTGTAGAATTCTGAGCTGAAACCATCTGGTCCTGGGCTTTTTTTGGTTGGGAGACTTTTGATGACTGTTTCTATTTCTTCATCAGTTATAGGTCTGTTTACTTTGCTTATCTGGTCTTGATTTAATTTTGGTAAGTGATATTTATCCAGGAAGTTGTCCATTTCCTTTAAGTTTTCCAATTTTGTGGAGTACAGGTTTTCAAAATATGACCTGATGATCCTCTATTTCCATCTGTGTCTGTTGTTATGGCCCCCTTTTCATTTCTGATTTTGTTAATTTGGATATTCTCTCTCTACCTTTGGTTAGTTTGGATAAAAGTTTGTCTATTTTGTTGATTTTCTCGAAGAACCAACTCTTTGTCTCATTGATTCTTTGTATTGTTTTCTTTGTTTCTATTTTGTTGATTTCAGCTCTCAATTTGATTATTTCCAGCCATCTAGTTCTCTTAGGTGAGTTTGCTTCTTTTTGTTCTAAAGTTTTCAAATGTTCTGTTAGTTCACTAGTGTGGTCTTTTTCCAGCTTCTTTATGTAGGCATTTAGTGCTATGAACTTGCTTCTTAACACTGTTTTCATTATGTCCCATAAATTTGGGTATGTTGTGTGGTCATTTTCATTGAATTTTAGGAAGTC
>PVIU01017413.1:0-42031 GCA_004026605.1 Ondatra zibethicus
ACTGAATGAGCATATGATCAAACCAGACTCTCTGAATGTGGCGGCGAAAGTTGGCAGATGGAGAACCCATCAACAATGACACCAGGACCTATCTCTTCTGCATGTATTATCTTTTTGAGAACCGAGTCTTTTTGAATGCACTCCTTCCTAGGCCAGGAGGGATGGGGGTGGGCCTTGGACTTCCAACAGGGTAGGGCACTATGCCCTCTTTCAAGGAAGAAGGGGGAGGGAGGAGGAGTGGGGGGGTAGTGGGAAGGGACCGGGAGAAGGGGAAGAAAGGTAAAAATTTTATTTCTTTAATTATGTTCTTGAATGGAAAAAATAAAACAAAACAATGTATGGAAAAAAAATAAAAAATAAACGGACCGTATAAATGAAAAAAAAATAGCAAGGGCTCTCTACTGTGCTGTTTCTGTGTGCTGTCTTATCTTAAACACACACACAGCTATTATCTCAAAACAGGCTAGAAAATTAGATTTAAATAAGCACTCAATTAAAATGTATTAAAGTATATCTTCAAAAAACGCAATTATTCAACTGACCATCATTTGTAATGTTTTCATATAAATTTTGATAAATTCAACAATTAAAAAATTCTCTCTACAGTCCAAATGGACAAGGCATTTTGCAGTTATCATTTTAAAAGTGACAAGAACCTTTCAGATAAACTCACAGAATCTAATGATTGAACAACTGCATTATTCAGGAATTAACTTTAATTTCTGCTATCTGCGTAAGCCCTAAGCGTTCTTCCTAGTGATCATCTACTCAATCCTTAAATATCTCTAGTATCTCTGACCTCATCACATCCCAGGGTGACTGACTTCATGAATCAACATAAATAATTCTTATTGTGTTACCTGTGAAGAGCACAGTGCGTTAGGCCTGTAACTTCTAAGTTCTTTCTCACTTTCTCACAAAGGTACGTTGCTAACCTTTATCAGATTTGCATATCATAAAGTTTCACTTTATTTACAATTTAACTAAAGAATACCTACCCTATCGCATTTTCTTTCTATGGCTCCAATTGATTTCTCTAGTGGTCATAGCATTGGCTATATTAATTATCCATTTACAGCAATATTAAAAACATCCCATATGTCCTGCTCATTTGTAAACGTCTAAAGTTTCCTCTTTTGGTCATTATGATACAACCCACCTTTAAACTTCTGTGTCTTTGAAGATATGAACATATACTCCTTTGTTACACTAATTAAAAAGTGGAAGAATACGAATAAAAATTGATCTAGAAAACACAAAACTGGGTAAATAGCTATTCTGAAACAGGTTCAAAATTTTAAAATACCAAATTCAATTCAGTTATTCATTTCAGCACACATAGCTTCCTAATCTTCTCTTATTAGAATACATATGAGATATTAATAGGTTTTATTTTTTATTTTCAATATTTGTATACTTAGTAATATGGTTACTGCTTCTTTTTTATTGTGAATGGCTAGAAAACTTCATTGAGAATACTGTTTGATGGTCACTATCTATGCATTATTTATTTCTGAAATCTGGTTGTGACCAAAATATGAAATAGGTTTGAACTCAGTCTTCTGCTGATGCACTCTGATTTATATTCCTGGACATGATTTCCTCTAGCTTCCTACTTTGCATATTGCTTTTGAGTAATTAAGATATGTGTAGACATTCAGATTTTGTAGACTTCTGCACTAACCACTTTTATTTATATTCAAATAAAAATCTAATGATCCCAATTTAGAAATGAAATAATTCAGCCTACCTTTATCATTCTTCTGTATATGGTTAAACTTATACATTTAAAACCTAAAATATTTCCTTTCAGTTTTGAACACTGAAGATTTACTGTAATACATTTTTTTATAATACATGATTCCTCACCAACAATTTGCAGATTTTTGCTTTGTATTTGATCGTGAAAATCTTCACATTTATTTCATTTTTTTCTCCAATGATATTGAACATAAAAAATGTTATGTTACTTATTTGGGGCATTATTTTAATTTAACCTGTCTCGTCTATGATGGAATAACATAGGCAGCTGCTAATAGCTTGCAGAGCTAGCTAATTGACTTTGTAGAAGTGTTCATATTAGTATTTCTCCACATCCTTGCTTCTGTTGACAATGCTTCATCCCTGGTTGCATTTGTTCTCAGCTATTACTCAAGGAAATAAAGAAAATCCCTGTTGCACAAAACATAATAGAACAAGTCATGTTTCTGGTGGAATCAAATTTTCATGGAAATTATAACTGTTTATAAAAGGTGAAAGCTCAAAACTATGCAATAGAAATGATGAAAGAATTTTACTTTAGATTTAATATCAGAATGATTTTGAGCTTCATTTTTGATTTAAAAAATTCAGTAAACTCAATGCCTTAACACATAGACCTATTATTTCTAGTTTATTTCTAAATTTTATATTCCATTTATTGCAGGAAAAGTCATAATTGCTTCTAAGACTAAAACAACAAAGCACACTAATAAAAATGATTAAATCTATGGAATGACAAAATTGGTTTCAGTATAGTGAATAGCTTTATTTTCATTGCAAATTGTGTGCTAGTCAAACCCTAAACATGCAACTAAGTCACATTTCACGTAGTGCATACTTTGTGAACATTTTCTGTTAATAAATCCTATGTGACCATATTTTGTATAGTGAATACTGTGTGTTTATTTTTGTATGTTGCATACCGTGTGAGCATAATTTGATCAAAGTGTGTTCTTGAGGATCCTTGTCCTGAGAAACTTAGTCAATCTCACGAACTAATAAAACTCAATGGCAGACAAGTAGAATGAAAATCTTATTTATGTATAACAGAGTTTTATTGAGTCAAAACTACCACACAATATTTGAAGTACACAGTTTGAGAAGTTTTGACCTACATAGCCAATCTCCCAGCGAAGCATTAGTACCATGGATTTAGGGTTCTCCTCTTGCCTGAAGAGTTCCCTTCAAGGCTTGAGTAATTGCTCTATTATTCTTTCTTCAACCCCAAAATCCACAGATCTGCTCATTTTTTCCTATATCACATTTTGAGTTTTTAATGCTTCCCTACTTATGTAATACTACCAAATATACTTTCTGTTTATCCTGTCGTTTTTTTTCCTCTCATAAATTTAGACTAACACCCATTTTTATTCCTGTTGTCCATTCAATAGCTTATTAAGTTTTCTTACTGTACAGTGTTTGACACGTAGATGATGCAAATTTTTATCCACTCATGAATTCACAAATTTTGGTATGAAAATCTCCTCCTTCTTGACTTCTAGCGACACACACATATACTAAACCCAAAAATATGGTAATAAAGTGATTCGATAGACACAATGAATTCTAATCAGTAGGAAAAACAAAACAAAATAAACAAAAAATTCAGGCTAGATTTCTGTTTTGTGGCAGAGAGGAAAGAGGCTATAGTGGTTACACTTCAGAAAAGCTTAAAACAGCACGGGGATTTCCCTCTGGAGTGTGAGAGTGGTGACTTGAGGAGGCTCTGATGTCATCAGTTCTTTCTGATGTCATCAGTTCTTTCTGATGTTATCAGTTCTTTCTGATGACATCAGTTCTTTCTGATGTCATCAGTTCTTTATTTTATTTATGCTAAGATCTGGCTGTGTATGACTTATGAAGTCTTCAAGGGAAAACATTTTCTGTCTTCTTGGGGCCCTGCTCCATGAGAGAAGATCTCTCCTCATTTTCAGAAAAATCTGTCAGTCCCAGGTATATCTCAGGCAGAACTGATGTTCACAGTCCAGTTAACATCTCTACTAATGTATTTTAAATATGGGCATCAGAAAAATTGTCTTAGTGGCTAGCTTTAGTATTAAGGATTTAATGTTAAGATTTTAATGTATTTTTAACTTTTTGTGTGTGCTTACACGTATCTATGTGTATCATAAATATGTTGGAACATGTGAAGGTCAGAAGAAGGTATTCAACACCCCATGAGCTGGAGTTACAGGTAGTTGGGAGCTACCATGTGAGTGCTGGAAACTGAATCTTATTTAGTCTTCTGACTGAGCAGTAAGTGCTCTTAGACCAGTCCAGATGCTGAAGAATTTTATATAAAATACACGAGACAGAACAGACTACTCAGTTAAACAAATTATGGGTTTTGATATTAAAATGTGAGACTCACCAAAATCAGGATCATTATCTTTCTTGAAAAGCAATTATGGAAATATTAACTAGGGTGGCTTTGATGGGACCAATATTTTGAATAAACTTGTACAGATTAAGAGTAAAGTAACAGCAGAGCAATAAAAAAATGAAAATTGTTGGTAAGATCAAATCACAAATAAATGAAAAATACTAAAACGATATTTAGAATTCTCATTGTATTGGTTCATAACAAAAATAAGACGTTGTTGTCTCAGTTTAGGTTTCTATTGCTTTGAAGAGACAACATGACCATGCAACACTTATTCAAGAAAACATTTAAATGATTCAGGCTAGCAGTTTGAGAGGCTTAGTCCATTATCAGCCTAGTGGTGAATATGGTTGTATGCAGGCAGACATGGTGCTGGAGAGGTAGTTTAAAGTTCTAAATTTGATCTTCAGGCAGCAAAAGGAAACTTTGACACTGAGTGTAGCTTCAGACTACATACAGGAGACTTGAAGGCTAGCCTCCATGGTGACACACCTCCTCCAACAAGGGCACACCAACTCCCAGTCTCCCAATAGTGCATGCAACTCACATAGACCAAGCATAAAAAAACAACATGAGTTTATGGGGGATAATCCTATTCAATCCACCACATATGTTATTTTTGCAATCTTGTTCTATAAGTCTAAAGGCTATACCTAATGATGAAGACATGATTTGGTAAAGACACTTGGGTTTGAGAAGGAAATGTTAATTTAGACTCATTATTTTAATGTTTAAATGTACTGTGAAATTTTGACAATGAAAGCCATAACTTTTGAGGGGAGCAGAGAAAAATGTATAGCTCAATAAAATCAAGAAAAAAGATATTCATATAGAAAAGAAAGTCATAACGTTTAAAAAGTCCCTGTGTTTTCGTGTGGTTTGTGACACTCACTTTAACATTATACCTTTAAGTATGTTATGAAACTTAAAAGGACAAGTTTTGTCAAATTTTCACAAATATTTTTCCTGTATTCTTCCTTGAATTTTTTGTATATCTAAGGCTCTATTAACATAAAAATAGAAAAGATTCATTTTAAATGTCAGACATTTTGAAATTGTAAATTATAAACCAATAGGACATCAAAATGTTGAGTTTTCACATAGGTAGTAGAATGTTTGCAAGCACGTATAAGTCCCTGGCATTCATCACAAGCATCATATTAAGCAAACAAATGAAGAACAACTAAATAAACAAATATTTTCTAAATCTTTTCAAAGTTTAAAGGTACTTAAACATTTATTTGTTTAATTCAGGCTTCTATTTAAAACACCTATTAATGAGGACAAAACTGATTTTGTTATTCTAGGAAGAATCCTGTCTTTTTCTTTTTTATATGCAAACCCTGGAGATTCTTTAATAAGTGTAATTTATTACATAATGTAATAAATACTGTTATTTGAATTTTAACTTCCGAAGTCTTTTCTGGGATAAAATGACACATATAGTTAGTGACATTTATGTCAATATTTGCATACTTGTGATTTAACATCTCATAATGCTGTGGCTTGATTTGTGATGTGTTTTTCTTATAGGATGAAACTAAATGTGTGAGGTTTTATTAATAAGCAAGAGAACAAAAGCTTAAACGTTTCACTATAACCTACTACTGTGAATTTCTTCTCAAGGAATCAATTGAGGTTTCTTGTGGAGGTTACATTTTTTTCCTCACTAATACAACAAGAAAATCACAATGAATATTAAAAGCTATTTAAACAGTATTGATTCTACTGAGGGCCCTGAGCAGCATACAGGTTAAATCTTGCTTTAATGTAAAGAGGAAAAATTCCTTACCTTGTATCATCTTCCAGCATTCGTAATTCTGTCTAAAGGTACAGAATTGTAAAAATTCTCAAACATTGTGGAAACAATATGGCCTTGGACATCCTTGAAAGATGAGATAAATGATATTAGATCAAAACTCTACAGTTTTACAAAGGGACATAGATCCTGTGCCACTTATTGACTGATTTAAATTTAGTTCATCTTGTAAATGCAAGGGAATATTATTAGAAGTTTATAATCATCAGCTATGATTCATTTGTTAAAACCATAGTTAGCATTTTGATAATGACTGACTTGGAGGAAAGACAAAGAAGAAAACAGAATAGCAGAGGACATCATTGATAGTCTATTCTGGGTATATGGAGACTGACAATGGTAGATTCATAGTAGTCAGTGCAGAAGTAGATACAGAGATTAGATTAAATGCAAGCTTTGTGACTTCTGCAATTCCACCAGAACACTGTTCCCACAGGTTCCACTGTTAAAAGGTATGCCAATTAGGACTGGAAAAGGCAGCTCAATGGCTAAAGGAATGTGCTACTATTCGGGAGTAGGGGAAAGCTGGGGGAGGGTTGCACTCATGTGCGTTAACCTGCAGGAACTGCTGCAATTAAATCTTCACAGTGATTTGACATCTCTAGCCTCTTTGGATATCTGCACACAGGTCCACACTCACCCAGGCATACTTGTATACACACACTTCAAAATAATAGAAAATAATTTTTGAAAGTTGATGAGTAGGCAAAATAACATTTTTAACAAGTTTATTATTTTTACATCCTATTTTAATAGATTAAATTATACTATTTATTCCTGATATAAAAGTAAAAATGCATCATACACTGTTTATAAATTAATTAACATAACACTGTCTTTTGTAGCAACAAAGTATATGATGTGTCCATCTAATGGATTCTTAGTAATGCTTCAGTTTCTTGAAGTGAGGTCACTCTTTTTCTTGTCCTCCTAGCAAATGCAGGCATTTTTAAAGATGGATTAAACTGGACTTCTACTGAGAAACCCTAAAAAAGATTAATGCTCTATTTCTGTGGAGATGGAAACTTTAATTCAATCTCACCTGCTACAATGGGCAGTACTGCAAGCTAAAGCAGATAATTCTTATTTCAAGAGTGATAAGCTGATGCCACAGGCTCCTTCATGGTAACATTGTAGACACTTAGCAAAAGTAGACTGCTAGAAGCTGTGTGTTTCTGAAAAATGGAAAAGAATACTCAATAATTAAAATGGCCTTTTACTTTTGTGTGCATGCAGAGTATGGAGTTTTAGCCGTTTTGAGTGGTTCAGAGGATTGTAGTAAATTTTCCAATTGTGGCTGTTTGGTGCACATTATATTTCTTAAAATATGTTAGTTTGGAAAGAGAAGGAATGTAACTGTAAACACCAACTGGAAATTCTATCATTTTTGATTACAATAGAATACTGCCATCTTTGTGTTTCAGATGAGAGCTAAGATTAGTGAGTCATAATATGACTTCTGAATGAGATTAGTAATAAGGTGTACACCACAGATTCAATTTGTTTCCTTAGAATTTTGTGAGATTTATATACTTGCCTTTGGTAGTTTTGATTTTTATATCATACCAATCTTACCTTTTCTGTGTATATATGATGTGCTCTGTTATTGTGTTCTCCAGTTATCTTCAGTACTGCTCTCCCTACTTACTATTTTACACTAAAAATGAATGTCTTTTAAGGTGCATGTGTTTATGGAAAAATTATACTATTATCTTTTTCAGTTATCAAGAGAATATAGATAAGCTTGTGAAGATTTTAGGAAAATTCCACAACACTGCATGTTCACAATGTATTTTGTACTATTACAATACATGAGCAATGATAGTACAGAAGGAAACACAAAATGATATGTGGTTTATTGGAGAGTTCTCCAAGATGTATGTATTTATTATTCCTTTCTATTGTTTTTTGACAGAAAATGAAGCCATTTTTTCTGTTTAATAATATATTAAAGTAATTCTTGAAAATAACATTCACAGATGTAAATTCCGTATAAATTTTTTACCTTTAAACTTGGATTTAAATATTTGATAGCAATCTATACTAACAGATAATCAATTGTTTTTAGAACAATCAATTAAGCAATACCAATTATTGTCTGCCTTTCAAGTTCAGGCAATAGTTATTCCTATTCATGATTTATTTTTATTTGAAGTAATATCTCAATCAAGAAATGTAATGTACTTTCATACATGTGTCTCATAACAGTCAAATTGCAGACTTAATTAACCACATTTCGCTATTTACTCACTTCTCAGAGAATTTCTAGAAATTACCATATTATCTAGTAGTTCAATGAGTCATTATATAACATAAATAATTTTGGAGGGGTATAAAAGTTCTGGGAAGTATCATTTTGATTGGATATATTTAAGTAATTCACACTCTTGATAACTCAGTTTCTTTTAATTATTCAGTAGAATTGAACTAATGTAGTATGTCCAAAGGGAAGAAAAACAATTGAATTTCTTGTATCATAAACAGCACAGTTGTTTTTTCTTTGTTGTTTATAATGGGTTCTTTTGGTTTTTGTTTGTTTTTGGTCAATGCTTCAACATTCTACATTAATAAAATGTGAAATATCATTGCTCCTTTGGAATTTGATGAAATTTAAATGTCACTAGAACTGTAAGTTGTCCATACATAAGTGCTACAAATGCAAAATTTTGTTGATTAAAAAAAATCTCATAAAACACTCAAATGTGTTTTAGCTGTACAGTTTAGCCATGTAGTTCTGACATTTCACTGTGCCTGTGAGTCTCCACACTGCACAAGTGACCTTTTGACCTTTAACTCTGGCCTAAGCACACTTAGCACTAACACAAATCTTACCTCAATTCTAAGAAATATGAGCCCTTCTATGCCGACGTTCTTGTACTGAAGTCGTTTCTTTCCTCACTTTTTGCACTTTCCCCTTAATGTTAACGTGGGTCCCGGTAGCAGAGTTCATCTTGTTCCCCTGAGTACTAGCTGGGAAAGCAGCCGCCCTTTTGCTGGGTTGATTATGTGATTTTACTACTGCATTGAGCACTTTTCCTATCTCAGCCATGCCATGCCCCAAGTTATCAAATCTAATTCCTGACAAAATAGCTTAAGTAAAACACAGCTTTCATTTTAAATAAATAATTAATCTAGAGGTGAGTTCTCTAGTCTGGCTTAAACGTATTCTGTTTTTGCCTCACTGTCTTCAATGCTGATATTACAGATATGTATGACCTCACCTGGCCTGACCAACTGTAGGGGCTTGGGAATGTTTTTTTTTTTTTTCTGTAATTTCTCTAACCTTGATAAAAGAGAACTGTGCAGTAATTTTTTATGTTGAATAATAATGAATTTAATCATTATGATGCAAAAGGGAAAATATGCTCGAGTGAAGTCAGTTTTCATTAGGAATCTTCTCATGGAAAAAAAGATGTCTACAGTCACATGCAACAAGAACTGTGTTATAAGCTTTCTTGAAGAATATAATAAAGATTGTAAAAATAAACTATGACTAATGTAGCTTTTTGAAAAACAGGTATAGACAATTAATATTAATTATAAAAACCTTTGGGTAATTTGTTATAATTGAAACCCCAGTTATAAGTAATAAACACATTTACTGGATACTCATACAGTGAGAAAATATAATTGATTTAAAGTAAGTTTATATCCTCTTATTGAATCTCAAACAATGAAATGTGAGGAAAGTTTATTTGATCTATTTCTCCAGTTATCAGTTACGAAAATCCAGTGCATTCAATTTTTTGGCAACATGGAAGTAGCTGATAGTGTGTTAATTAAAGCTCTAAATTTGCATTATTGCTTTGCTACTATGGTAACTTGATGTCTGAGCAAATCACTTAAACTCATTGTTTATTTCCTCACAGTAAAAACGAAATGGGTATGATCCACCTTACTGCTTTCTTATGATGACTCAAGAAAATAATGTTTGTCAGAAAACAGTTTATGGTCTGATTGAAGGCCCGAACTAGTTGTAATTGGATTATTAAATTCAACTTGCCAGTATGCATAATATAAGCTGCACTTGAGGTTACCTTTAGAGGGAGGAAAATTCCCTTCTGCACTTTAATGCCCTTGGCCCACTTACACTTCCAATGCTTTTTAGATTCTTTTCTACTTTCTTTCAGCTCTTTAATAAACGTTCCATTTTGAAAGAAACATATCAGACACAAGATCTCTGCTTCTTAGTCATAGCTTTGATCATCTTTTAACTCTGATTAAAGCCTTACACAGTTCTAGCCAGAGAAGTGGCCCACACTTAGGATTTCAGGGTAGCTGAGATAAGACAGCTGCAAGTCTGAGGCCAGTCTGGCATAATTAGCTACTTCTAGGACAGTTGAGTTAAAACGTAAGATTCTGCCTCAAACCACAAAAGAACAACAACAAAGTAATAAAACAACCATGTTTCAACATTATCAAAAATGTATAGTGACATTTTTGTGTGAACAAGACTCAGTTAAAATCTAGACTAATATTATGCAAAACAAACAAATGAAAAATGAGATCATAAAAAGGATTAAGTTTAAAGATGAAAGATTAGGATTTGAATTATGACAAAATACGTATCAATTATTTTTTCATTTTTTAACTTTATTTTTATTAACCAATCAATTATTTAATTTTTCCCAGTCCTATCATCACAGTTTGCCCTCCTCCTCTCTTCCTAGTTCCCTTTCCACAAACATTCCCCTTCCCCTCATCCACTCTCTCTTTCTTAACTTCAGAAAAGTGCAGGCCTTCCATGTACATTAGCCAGTCAGGGGATACCGAATTGCAGCGAAACTAGGCACCGCCTCTTCTTTTAAGGCTGGAGGAGTCAACCCAGCAGGAGGAAAGGGTCCCAAGAGCAGGAGACAGAGTCAGATCAGTCACCCACCAACACCAGTAGCTGCACAAAGAAGACCAAGCCACACAACTGTGGCTTGTGTGCAGAGGGCCCAGAGTACCCATTCTTTTCCTCAGAAATCAGCAGTCTTCTGAAAAGTTAGGACTCATCAAGGGTGTTCAATGCATTATGAACTCATGTAATACTTTTATGTAATTTGGAGCTTTTACTTTTCTGATGTCATTTCATTATTTTTATCTAAAGAGTTTCCAAATGCTTCTATGGACAAGAACTCTTTTAGTTACCATATGAAATGGATGGAAATATAAACAAAAATGAAGTATAATATATAATATTTAAAGAAGTGTAATAATGAATGATTCTGCAATCAACATATTGAAGATACTCTATGATTTATATAGACCTTATGACAAAGTAATTTTGTTTTTACATGTATACATTTGCAAGTATGTGTTTGTGTGTTTGCATACATACATGTGTGGTTGAGATCCTTCCATTACCTGGGACACAGATTAAAGGCATCAGGCTTAGAGACACTTATTCCTATAGGCTGAGAAATACGTATGATCTGACACAGTGATTCCAGTCTGTAATTCTACAAAGGACTTTTTCCTGTGGTTTTGTTTCCTGTCCTTCTCAATTTTAGTTTGTCTTTTTCCTGGAATCCAAAAAGACTCTGCTAACTTGTAAGGAAAATTAGGTTATTCTTTTGCTTCTGTACCCCAAAATTTCTCAATCTCATCTTAACAACAACGTCCAGATCATTGCCACTCGATTTTATGCTATCTGGTTGGTGATTACTTCTCCTACTAGTCTCTGCTATACTACGATCTCCAGTCCTATTGGTGTTGCTACTATTGCAGACACTGCAGCACTGCAGAGCCTTCACATTTTATGTGTCTTATCCTTTGGTATTCTGCAGTTTTCATGCTGCCTGTGAAGTACCTACACAGTGGCCTTTCTCCATCTCATAACTGGCTCAAACTGGGTACCACTTTAGACTTCTACATCTCTTTTGCTCACTCATTACTTTTCTTGGTTTCTTTTTCCTCATTTCTTTACTCAGACGACATGTACATGTGCAGAAAAGAATCATTTGTAGATTTTATGATATATATATATATATATATATATATATATATATATATATATATCAAATTTGGGTCTATTACGTACCACTTATTATTGAATGTTGTTTGAAATTTTTTTTTTTTGTAAAACAGCTGAAGTGGTGTCCAGTTTATTAAAAGTATGGAATCTTTTCTACAGTTTTAGTGAAATGCTACTGCGATTTTGAATCAAATTTTGTTAACTTAAACCTATCTTCTTTGATGATGGTTTTTAATAAATACACTCTGAACACAGGGTGCTCAGGAAAGTTTTATTCAGAAAATAATGACTTTTATGTAGGAGGGTGGAATTTAGAAACAAAATGTTTAAAAATCACAATTTATGGTGAAAACAAAAATCTCCAAATACAAGTGTGGTCAAAATGAAGGAAGAGCAAATTGTTGATGAATTAATGTTCAGAAGAAGAACTTACATTTTTTCTTAAAGACACACCTTTTTGTAAGACTATGAAGGTAATAAAATTATCTAAAACAGAAATTGCATTTTCTGTATTTATTAATTTGCTTTTTAAAACAATAAATAGGGACAGAAATAAATGCAGGCACTTGTAATCTATGACCTAGGATTAGCGACAGAAGTCAAATGGAAACATGATGCATTTTTCAGGAAAATAATAATTTAAGTCAGGAAAATAGAGAGGATTTCTTTATGTGATGTGAACTGGAGGTAAAATAGTCCAGGAAAGAATATCTGTAGTTCATAAAGTCAAGAAAAATAAAAGAACCTGGTGAGGGTAAATTAGATGAGTCTGAATCGGTAAGGAAAATACCAATACATTGCAAACGTTTTCATAATTTGAATGTTGATCACGTATAAATGCTGAAATAAAATTAACATGCATATTATTTAGTGAAGGGAGAGTAACTAATTGAGAAATAGTCAATGAAACTAATACAGAGGAAATGATTGATTATCCCTGAAAGCAAATTTCAATGGATGTTATGGAAAGGGTTCTGAGTGCAGATGCTGTAACAAGGAGTTGAAAGGTGTCAGAAATTCCTATCACCCTTACAAAAAAAATCTGAACTATGAAAAGTAAACAGAGTAACCAAGACAAATTATTTTGTATAAGAAGAAAATAAATATATTTTCTGTTACTTGTGTTTTTTCATCTTAGTCATTCTGACAGGTGGAAGATGGAATCATAGAGTAGTTTGGAATTGCATTTCCCTGATAGGTAAGAATGTTGAACACATCTTTAAGAATTTTCTGTTTATATCTGTACCACATTTTTAATTGGATTACTTGCTTTTCTTTGGTTGTTTGTTGGTTTTGTTTTTTAATGTCTAGTTCATTGAGTTCCTTATATTGGAAAGGATATGGAGCTGGGGGATACTCTACCTCTGTTGGTGGGAATGCAAACTTGTACAGTCACTTCAGAAATCAAAATAACAGCTCCTCAGTAAACTTGGAATCAATCTACCTCAAGGCATAAGGACAGCACTCTTGGGCATACAGCCAAAGTACAGTCAACCATACCACACGGACACTAGCTCAACTATGTTCACAGAGGCTTTATTCATAATAGACAGAACATAGCAATAAATTAAATGTTCCTTAACCATAGATTGGATAAAGAAAATATGGTACATTTACACAATTGGGTATTGCTTAGCTGCAAAAAAATAATAATATCAGGAAAACTGAAGACAATTGAATGGAACTAAGAAAACAACAACAACAACAACAACATGCTGAGTGAGGTAACCCAGAGCCAGAAAGAAAAGCATGGTATGTACTCACTCATAAGTGCACATTAACTGTAAAGTAAAGGGTAACCGTGCTACAATCCACAGATCTGCAGAGGCTAGGTAACCAAAAGTGCCCAAGGAAAAAATACGTGCTCCTCCCTGGAATTGTGAAATAGAAGACATCTCCTGGGTGGAATAGGAGCAGATGGGTATGGCAACTTTAGGGACTTGGTTTGTGGGTAAATGAAGGGGGAGAATATTGAAAGAGATTACTGGAAATGTGGGATACATTTGGGATTAAGGTAGAAACCTGATGCAAGGGAATCTCCTAGGAATCTCCAAGGACAACCCTAGCTAAGACTCCTAGAAATAGTGGATAAATATCCTGAACTGTTCATAACCTGTGATCAGATTAGTGTCTACTCAATGTCATCAGAGAGCCTTCATCCAGTAACTGATCAAAACATCTGCAGAGGTCCACAGCCAAGCATTAGGATGACCTCCAGGAATCCTGCTGAAGAGAGGGAGGAAGGATTGTATGAGGTAGAAGTGTCAAGGACATCATAAGAAAATCCAGAGACAAATCTTAACCTGGCTCACATCTGCTCAGAGTTGAACCAACCACCAAGGAGCCTGCATGGGAATGACCCAGGTCCTGTACATATGTTTAATGGCTGTTTATGTAGCTTGGTCTACTTGTGGGACTTCTCTAAAAGCCAGGGACATCTCTAAAAGCTTTGACTGGCTCTTGGGAACCTATTCCTCATACTGGATTGCATTGGCCAAACTTAATACAAGGTGAAGTATTATTATTACCTCAACTAGATATATCATGCTTTGTTGATACCCATGGGAGGTCTGACCCTTTATAAACAGATAGAGAGAAGAAGAGGATTGAGAGGAAGGCATAGTGCAGAGGGGGGAAGGTAGTGGGAGAAAAGGAGGGAGGGAAAATTGCAGTCAGGTTTTCAAACAAATGAACTAATTTTTTTTTTAAAAAAGAGAAAGTCATTCTTGTTCTAAATGGAAAGAACACAAGAATTTTTGTTCATAATAGATTTTGTTATGTCAGTTAAGAAAATGTTCTATTGCTAATGTAAAACAATGTTTTAAAATAGCATCATTCTTTTAGAGTACAATTCAGAAGGACAGATATGCAATCGCAAAAGATAAATTTCATTCCTTGGGATTTTCCCCATGTAAAGTCAGAAGACAAAATCTCTCCACTCAGTGGGAAGCACAATTGTCTATTGCTGTGCTTTCTAAGCTCAGAGAATTTTGTTCTATGCAATAGAAAAAGAATTTTTAACGCAGGGCACTAACATTTTAGATTTGAAAGCAAGAATAAAAATATAAGAAAATTTAAATCTGCATAGCTCAGTTGTAAAAATAAAGAGTCAACTGGCAGGATATTTAATACTTTAGAATCTCTCCTATTATTATAGGATGAGCTCAGTTTATTTTCTGTGTAGGATTCCCTTTAATTTTCATGTTCATCTAAGAAATAACTATTATTTAGATATTCTTGAGGTAGACAGGACAAAGTTAGGTAACTTGATCATAACATAATACTGCAAAACACAAAAGTTTATCTCATATTAAATATGCACTTACAATCTGCTTTTGCTAAAATGTGTTGATTCTTTTAGTGTATCCCAGAGAAACAGAAAATTAAATCATGTGTTTCTGTCTTCATTGTGTGTAATTTGTCAGAAGTTATGGAGCCAACTTTGACTGCTCGTATTCTTAATTTTAACCTATTTTTGACTTGCCCAGAATTTCAGAAAAGACAAAACCTTGTAGAACAACCACCTTCCACCCCAGTCACAGATGAACAATTTTTCAGCAAAGGAAGATTCCACCCTTAGCAGTCATGGGTCAACAGCACTTTATTTGACCATTTTAAATGATGGGCCACATCCCAACACTAGAGCTGATACAGGGATGCGTTCATGATGGGGAGAGGAGGCACCAAGAATGCTTACACATACCAGGATGGACTTTGAATCAAACTACTTTATACCTCTTTTATTTGTGACCACATCTACTCTGTCTGCTTTTCATCTTTATTTGTTTCTTTTATCTGTATCCTGGAGAGAGCTGAGACTGTAAGAATCAACTCTTTTGACTTCCATAACTCTTAACAACAGTATGACACAGTTTTCTTTTTAAAAATTACTTAGTAATTATTTATATTATTGTTAGTTAATGAAAACTATGACTAAAAATAATTATACTCTCTGGAAGAAAATTTGGTACACCCATTTAAATCATGATAATTCTTTGACCTACCCCCCAAAATCACATGTACACACGATAATTTCCTTCTAGTGTGCTTTACACATGCATCTATTCTTTTAATTTCATAAATATATTCAACATAATTATGTAATAATCTGTATAAGGCATGAATTGTTAGGATGACAAAACCTCTGTGGGATAAGAAATCAATCAAACACTATATTAGGAACTTAATGTTGTCATAGCAACACTGCCATTATTTTAATTATTAATATTAATTATAAGGGGTGGACTGCAGATTTAAAAATATAAAATAAAGATATTTTATTTATTCCTGTAGAAACAAGTGTGAACACTAATTTATAGTTTTAACACTGATTTTCATCAGCATTATATATTTCCCAATTAAGGGATAGATAGAGACTTTTACAATCATCTGACAGACGTGTGTGCCTCTTTATCTTCAAGTCCCATAATCTACACATCAATATATACTTACAGAAATTTCTTGCATTGCTGACAATGTACAGGCCAATGCATTCAATGTCTTGCTGATTAAAAATAAAATTCTGTGCTTTTCATTTTTTATTGACATTTCATGAGAGTCAAATTTATTGGCTTCCTGATGAAATGAATACTGTTTGTGAGGAAAATTTTATTGCATTGGTTTTGTTTGAGCCATTTACCTCTCAGGAAGGCACAAATCAACATTGTTTGGGTCTAATGGTTATTGATTTGGAAATAATTCTAACAAGTATACTTCTTTAAAGTCAAGGAAAGGTTTTGCCAACTTAGCTGTTGTACAACATTATACATTGCCTAAGCCTCTTTCCTCAGAATCCACTTTACTCAACTCAGTTTATAGTTCATGCTCTTGGGAAAGGAGTGAAATTAAAACCCTTTACATAATATTCACTATTCCTTGTTAAATAGGCTAACATTTTTCAGAGTAGAAAGGAGTACCATTATTTGCAAATCAGGATTTCTTTCTTCATTGAAACAATTTGGCACAATCTTAATTCCAGTGCACTTTAATCTTAGCTTATGCACTGTGGAAATAAACTGATCTTTAGAAAGTAAAGAGCTGCCTGTTCCTTGATCATAGGGAAGTATATTAAGCTTATTTTAGACATCGTCTTTCACTGGCTTCATAAGCTTCAGTCTATAAGACAGCTTCAATTTTACTTTTTTCTTCTGCAGCTGACAGTTGGTTTTCCTTGGGTCTGTCATCAGTCCAATTCTTATTTATTTATTGTAGCTCCTTTTTCCCCTAAATCTTCTTCATACCTCATCCATCTTCCCCTTAATTGAAACCTCTTTTGCCTCTCTGGTCTTTTTCTCTGCATGCTGTTTTAAAGGCTCCGTGCCACCATGTATATTTTGTTCAAACAACTGATGCAGTACTAAAAATTTCTTATCCTATGAAGGAAAATATGTATTTCTGAAATACAGACTTCACTTTCTGTAACATTGGATAATTGTAGATCCCCTCTACAGGACATGTCTTATATTCTAAATTCTTTAGAATCAAATGACTCAAGGATTATAACCGGTAATGCTAACTGTCCTTAATGTCTCTCCGTTCAATGGATGGCAGGAAGATAAGATGTTGAAAGGAGCTCCTTGGTTACATGCATGTATCAGGCATTTTCTGGTGGTACAGCGTTGAGATGTTTAGCCCTTCGCAGCTAAGATCACTGCTCCAAAACCTCGCCATGCCTCAGATGCTACCCTGTGGGGAGCTGCAAAGAAACTAATAACAAAGAACTACTCATCTAAAAAACAATAGGGAAAATATCATCAGTCAGGGATAGAATGGGAAGAGTGTTAAGGCAAGAAAAATTTAACCATTTCTTCCCACTGAGATCAGTAAGAGCCATTGCCTGCTTAGGCCAAAAATGTAAACTTATAGTTCTTCAAAAATTATAATAAACTCTGGATTTCCTAAGATTGAACTCAATATGGAAATTAAAATACAGAATTTGAGAATCAACTGGGTTTTAAATATAATAATAATGCCTAATGAATTTATTTTATTCTAAAAGTCTCCAGTATTTGTAAATGATATTATATGTTGATGGAAATTTATAATATGTGAAAGTTATTTTAATAATCTGTATTACTTTTATAAATAGTTATTTCCATGACTGTTGAATTTTTAATCAATTTAATGATATAGAAACTAATAGAAACTAATTTTTCTCTGTTTTTGAGGTAATGGGAGTGTTATGATCTTTTGAGTTCTAGCTTATAAAAACTCATAATATGTGATTCATCTCTATGCTGAAATGGCTTGTCAATTAGGTTTCAACGTGTGAATGGCTACAGGCACATTTTTTAATACCCATGGGAGACCTGATTTAACTCTTGATTTGCAACATATATATATATATATATATATATATATATATATATATATGCACCATTTATATATATAGTGTTTTTAATTTTTCTTATTAGAATACTTATGTGTACAAATATTTGGTAATCCTTCCAAGTCATAAAACTATAAAGTCAGAGAGCTAGAACACACATCTAATCTTTGTCAGAGATGTTAGGGTTTCAAGGAAACACAGACAAAACAGGGAACTTTCTTTAAATGGGGTCTAATTTACAAATTATTCATAAGTCTGATAGAAAGAACTGGTAACTTTTTAATAAAAAGAAAAAGAAATTAATCTTGAGAACATTCACAAAGAAACACAATATCCAGGGCAACTAGTTACAGAGAATCTAAGATTATGAATAATATATTGGTTACTTCGTACTCAGGATCACACTAACTCTATCCATGCATAGTATATTTTCTGATTGAATTTGGAGCTCATTGAACCTGAATAATTTTTTAAGAAGCTAGGGCTGTTACACAGAGAAACCCTGTCTTGGAAAACCAGAAAAAAAAAATAAAAAGCACAGACTCAATGGACAGTACTTTCTGAACTGAACACCTACATACATGTTAGCAAAATAGGTCTAGGAAATACTTTCATACCATTACAGCTTTTAAAATCACAGCAATAGTTTGGTCACAAGTCAAGAGTATCATGTCACAAGTCTCACATTTATTCTGTAAGCCCTCAGAACTTTGGCCACATTTGAAACTTATTCCTTGAGCAACTTTTTTCTTTCAGTGGAACTAATTTAATTCTCTGTTTGGTTGAAGATTTCATTTAATTATAATTGTGTTGAATTTAGAATTATCCTAGGATTTTATGCATATCACTAATATTTAATGTTTGCCAAAATTTTAAAACAACCTGCAAAATTTATTAATTTTCTTATCCTTTAAAAGAGCCATTTTCCCCAAACAACACCAGCATTTGTCTGCTAATGGAATTCCATTTTATTACATTTATGCAAATTCACCATATATATTATATGCCATATCATGGTACAGCAATCAGAGAATTGAATTTTATCTGTTTCTATAAGCACATTGTTTAACACTTAGCATGCCATCACAAACAATCACTATTGAAGTACTTATAAAGCATTGTTTATCTTAGTCCTGTTGGATGCTTAACTTGTTTAATTCTTTACATGGAAAAATTTGGAAAAAAAAAGGCATTAATTAAATGAGGAAACTCTATGTTCAGATTATTTATTTCACAAGTAATAATTTTAAATAATCTGTACCATGATTAGTGTCCCAAACAAACTGAAGCATGGACATGCATCTGCAGTATGAATATTCTGCAAATTCATATGCACATACACACAAATCCTGTGTCCACATCTTAAGTGATTATTACATTGCAGTCAAATTAGCTACACTTAGGATGAACACTATTTTGTTATAAACAATGAATATTAATCTACATAGACTAACATGCACATCTTGCTTTCACCCAAGGTTATTCTGATATGATGCACTTTGAAGACACCTCACACATAATGATAAATTTCTAATTAAAATTAAGCAAAATGACACATGAATTATTTTTGGTATTATTTTTGAAATCTTCTACCTTAAACAGCTTATCATTCACAGATGGACTGTAACACCTGACAAAAAACCTATTTCCTTACCTTTCTCTTTGCCCCTCATGATGTCTCAAGTGCTCACAATAATATTTTTTTGAAAACAGACCACACAAGGTATATTAAAGTAATGTACAATGGAAAACGTTATTTTAAAATCAGTAGGCACTAATCCAATGTTAATAATCTTTAAAAGCTTGATGCAAATACAATTCAAAATTTTTTTCTGGATTTGATACTCATTATTACATCATTTCAACTATAGCCGCTATAAAAATACGACACTGGTGATAAGAAAAAGAGCAGAGTGTTGAGCACCTGTACAAGAAATCAAATGTATTGTGTTACAATGGGAATACTTTTCTTTCTAGTTATAATTAACATTGGGTCAGAGGTTTGCGCAGTTGTCAGCAGAATAGTTAGCATGAAAAACTAAGCATCCTTTCTTTCAAACTGAGAGAGAGTCCTGCGATGATTACATTTGCCAAGGTTATAGGGCAGGGAAACCACAGCTCTACTCTCAAGAGCTTTCACAGAACACATTCATTCTGACCTCCTTCTGAAAATCAAAATAGAAACCCTGGATCATGGAACATCTGAAACCCCACTGCCGGCCCCATTTTGCTAACAGCCTTGTTCAATCACATGATTTATAAAACCTCAGGTGTTTTGGCTACAACTTGTGTGAGGTAGCTTTTCTTACCTGAGTAAACCTCAGGATACGGAAGCTTTGCTTTAGAAGAATGCCAGAATAGAAGATTACTCAAAGATACTTTACAAGATTGAAGGACTAGAGTCTATATTTTTTTCTAAACACAAGTTTTGTGAATTTTTTTTGTTAGGCTTGAGACTTTTCCAGTTATGTGGAAAACTGATACGTTAAGAAGAAAGACTACCATGTAAATTGTGACCATTTTGTGTAATGACATTTTTTTTAGGAGAAAACATGAACCGATTTGACTAATACATGATTATAACTAAAGTGTTTTAAATACTTGATTTTAGCCTGTTCCTACTATGGAGTTAAGAAATCTGATTGAACTCTCTTTACTTACTTATTTGTTTCTTTATTTCATCTACATGCAATCAGAATTTGCATCCTTCCAAGATTGCATGTTTTCTAATTTTTTGCACACATGCCAAGTGCACATTGTAGGAGGTAATACAGGAAATTCTTGATGAATGTGATTTTTAGAGATAACTGGATATATAATTGTGTCAAGTGATTGACAGAAATGTCATGTCTGTGGCCTGGATAATTCTTAGACTGCTCAATGTGTCCTTTGTTGCTTTAAGATACTAGCACATGTTCCTCCTTGAATAGCTTTCATTGGGAAGACATGGCCACCTGGGGAACCATCTGCTTGCTTACTGAATCTTATTTAAGATTCACAGATAGATTCATTTTTATAATGAACCTACTTTGGCCTTGAAATTTGGTTTGCTTAAAAACATATACCAACACAGCTGATATTTGTATAACCTCTCAAGAGAAACAAATTATTTTTGAAGACATACTGTTTTTGTCAGGGATGTGAAGAGAGAGACATTGCTTCATGCTGCTACCCTTCATATCCTCAAGAGTTCTCTCATGCTGTAACGGATCTCTGCTCTGGAAAATCGTGATTCATTGCTTGGGCACAGAAAAGAATTGCTTGGTTAACTAGTACAAAGATATGTTTTAAAATGCACTTTCATCATGTTTTTAAGCACAAGGGTAAGGAGGAAAGTTAGACGCTAAGATGCAATATATAGTCAAGTGTGAGTATCTGCATCTAGGAAGAATAGTAATTAATTGTCCTATAATTACCAACACACCCTAATTCTGTCACCTATATACTATACCTTAAAAAGTTACTGAAAGTATTTCCCCCCTTTCTTTTGGTACACAAGTTTATAGCATGGGTCTGGGGATCATTTCAATAATACTACAGCATGATAAGGCGAAATCAATTGTCATTATTGTCATACAAGGTGCTGAATAAATGTGCTTTCTCAGTAAGTGGGATTTCTCATATGGTTCCTAGAAAATTGGAGGGTTTTGGTTAGAAAGGGAGAAAGCCCATAAACAGTTGTTAGTTAGGATGGAACTCTTGCCTGTCTGAAGGCCCGAGGCTCCAGAAGCCCTAAGGGTAGGGCCCCTTTCCTTTCTCATGTCTCAGTGTTTCCCTATTTTTCTATCCTGCCTCAGTTTTAAATTACAGAAAACATACTAACCTGGAACAATACATTTTTTAAAAGGTGACTTTTTCTCTCCTAGTGAGTTCTGATAGATACATCAGATACATTATATTTTTTATGCTCATTCTGTTCTTATAATTTTACTGAGTATCTACAGTGTGTTTGGGCACACATGTCTCTGTGTATATATGTGCTTCTACATTTATGTGTATATATTTAAATGAGCATAAGAGTATAACCACTAAGTAAAGCAATGATATTGAAAAATGTATAAAAACTATGCAGAAGTATGTCTACCTTTGTACACTTGATATCAGAAATTACAATTTAGTATAAGCAGTTCTATATATTATTTTACTATTAAAAACTTGCTCAGTTGAATAAAAACATTTATTGATAAATACAGATTAAATAGGTAGCTATTACTATACAAACAATGCACATTCATTTTCAGTATCTTAGTTTTGCTTTCTGGGGCTAAATTGGAGATGGTATCTGTTAAGATTTTTTGGCCCGACAAACCTCTCCTTCGATGTAATAATCCAAATCAGACCAGATTAGTAGCAGCCCAGGTTTAATGGATGCCAGCTCTCCCAGGAGGCCCTCTGGGAGATAACAGAGAGGGGAAAGGAGAACCGGAGAGACCATGTGTTCTTCTTTCTCTCGGGAGCAGTTTAAATAGCCTATGGGAGTGGTCTTGACCCTCCCTGGGCAGGGTTCACCATTTGGTGGGCTTTCTTGGAAGTGGAGTCTGGACTATGTCCACTCCCAAGGGAGAGTCTTGGAACTTTCCACCAAACACTCCAGACTCCTTGTATATATGGATGCCAGGGGGCTTGGGTGATGCTTCCAACCAACTGTATCAACCTTGCCTATGCACTACATAACAAGGTACTGTGAATGATGGAAACCACATTGGAGTAAGTTGGATGAAGTGTTGGAGTGTGTTGTTATAATCGAAAACAATTATCTTGCTATTACTATTACTTGATTTATATGTTAATTTGTACCATAGAAATTTCCAGACATAAAAAAAAGTCAGTGTAGGATGTGAGACCAGTTCTGACAGCTACTCAGGCTAGTGAAGCTTATAATTTGACAAATGATTTTAAATTCATATGAGTATTACCTTTTGTACCTATATGACAGTAATAAAAATAAACATACAAATTTAATGAATTTTTAAATCAATTAACTTATCTGTAATTGGAGGTCAAAATGAGTGAATTTGGAGGAAAATTCACTTAAGAGTTCTTAAACTAATTTTAATTTTTCTAAAAGTCAGGCATAAAATATCCAGTCTTATATATTCCTCTTGTAAGTAAATAAATGTGCATAATTAGAAGTTTCAGCATAAATAATTATAGATTTTAATATTCATTATTCCTTATAGGCAAGTTGAACCTCGCACTAAGCTAAAAAAAAAGGAAAAAGAGGGGCATAAAAGGATAAAACATGAATGGACTACTTATTTTTCATAAAGAATCTTTAATATTAGAAAAACATTTTTATAAAGAATGATATTCATTTTAAAAATAATTTAGATGCTTTTTTTAGTTCTTTTAAAGCTAAATTTTCAAAAGGACATTGTCAGAAAGGAAGTACACTGTACTCACTAGAAATGAAAATAACAATATTCCTCCAATACCTTGTATAACTGCCCTCAAACTAATCTTTACCAAAGATATATTTGTAATCAAAATCAAACTTATTCATCTGCTATTTTCCTGTTTCTTTTAATTTTCAATAAAAATCATGCATGCAAAATGGAACAAATTTTAACAAAAATATGATTTTTCCATTGTGTGATTGTTTGAATGGTAATGGCCCCCATAAGATCATGCATTTCAATGCTTGGTATCCAGTTACTATGACTGTTTGGGAATGATTGGGACGTATGACTCTGTTGAAGTAGGTGTGCTTTGTTGGAGGAAGTATATCAGTTAGACTGAGTTTTTAGGTTTCAGAAGTTCATGCTAGGCCCATTCTCTCTCTTTTTCTCTGAATGCTGCCTGTGGATCAGGATGTAAGTTCTCAACTGCTGCTCAAGCACCATGCTTGCCTGCCATGATGGTCATGGACCAAAGCTCTGATGCTCTAAGCCAGCCCCCAAGTAAATACTTTATTTAAGTTTCCTCGGTTATAGTGTCTACTTCATAGCAATATAATAACTCAGACAACTATGAAAGATATGGATAGTTGTAGAAAATGGTATTTGCAATGTTAGATTGAATTACACACACACCAATCATTGGTGTTAGTTAAATTTAAAGAACATTTATGAAGTATAAGTACATTTTTCTGATAAGTATAAATGATAGTTGAATAGATTGCATTTGAAAATATCATTATAGACACAATTCATTTACTAGCATTCCAGTAAAAGTGTATCTAACAGATAGTAAAGAATACATATGCACCCATAACAGAACCTGTGAGCAATGCTTGTGGGGGATGGGACTAGAAAATTTTGAAATATACAATGTTACTAATATGACACTAAGACCTAGCATTGTGTATAGAGAGTTTCAATCCTAAGTACATTAGGTGGTACTACCAGAATCAGACTATAGATCTGTGATCTTTGTGTAAGTTAGAACAAGAGAACAAAGAGATACAGGACTTTCTATGTCCTTGAATATTTAAGAAAAGAGAGAGAAATTACAACCCTGGCAATATGTGAAATCAGTAGAGAAAAAGCACTAGCAGGCAAAATGTAATCAATAATGTTTTGTCAGTGTGCTGTGTTTTCAAGAGCAGGACACTGTTCTTCATCTTAAGTTCAAGAAGCCATGAATGGACACATTTAATTGTTTTCAGTTATTTTTGTTTACACATTGACTAAATTAAGAGGAAGCTTCTTCAGTGTGTACACTTTTTATATTACTTGGCTGCTTTTCAGTGGGTCAAAACAACTTGACTACAATATGCATTTCAAAAAGAAGCATTTATTTCTATGAGTTACACAGAGCAACATGAATCTCTCAGAACATCATTCTCCTTCATCCCATCTATGTTTCAAATGTGTTCTTTCTTTTAACCAAGAAGATAAATCAATTTATCTTATATTGAAATAACTGTTTCATTTACAATAAACACAATTATGGTTTTTATTATCTCATCTTTTTTTTTTGTTCTCAAACCTAATTATTTTTGTTGAGACAGAGGGTCTCATTCTGCATTCCAAGCAGAATAGGAACTTACATTGTAGCTCAAACTGGACACAAAATCATGGTAATCTCTATGCCTCATTCTTTTGCTTCCTGATATTACAAGATCTGAAATTGATTCTTTTTTTCTTGTCCTATTTTTACTTTTAAGAAAGGGAAAAAAAGAAAAAGAAAAGAAAAGTCAGGTATCTCTAAATCCATATCTGTATTCCTTTTTCTGTAAGAGGAAAATAGTTTATTTTCATAAATATTTATTTTCATGACATTTGTTGAAGCAATAGAGCCCTGTGTGTGAACACACCAGGAATTCCACCTGTCTCTGGTCACTTTCAACATTCCTGTGGCATTCAAGGCAAAGTGTGTTCTTTTTTTCGGGGGGGTTACCCTTTAAAATCATAAGTGTTATTATGGGGGCTTTAGGCATGATAGACAATGGGCAGGTGAAAAGCAGGTGCAGAAGCATTGCACACCTGTGTCAGCTAATGGGCTTCTGAATGCATTGTTACAGTTTACAAAGACTGGGAAACTATCAGGAAATGCAGCAGCAGCTACTGCAGCCAGTAACTCTTTGGACTTTGAATTGTTTCTAGGGAGTTTTATTTTTGTTTAATCAAATTAGCAGATCACTTTTCAATGGGATAACAAGTTAATGTATACTTGAGATCTAATAACCCTTAAATCACCTCTAAAACAGCTTTGTTTGCTTAATTAGTAATTTCATTTTAATGAAGTTTTATTGTAGTTTAGAAAGTTGTTCTCCACTTTAATTCAGAAAATTTCACACAGTCCTTAACTGTCAGTTTCCTAGCAACAGAAAGAAAGAGAGGCATCCTGGAACTAATTTTAGTTTTTGAAATAAGCATATTAAACAAACCCTGATCTTAGTCCTCCATACAAGTTTCTCTGATTAAGACACAATGAAGAATGGAGGTAAAAGCTCATCATAAATGGCCTTGATCCAGGATGCAGCTCTGCATCTGTCCTTACTCTCTGAGGAGTCCCATGCTCAGTGCAAGTCATCACCTAAACACAAGTTGTAAAATCTGAAGTCTCCTTGTTTGTAAGGGGCAGTTTATGACACTGTAGTACCTATTGCATGGAAAAAATGAATGCATTCTTAATGGTGAATAGATAGTTATATTTTTCTGCTGAAATATTTTCTTTTTCCTATGTTCATCTTTTATTTCTTTTTTTTATTGAAAACATTTTTTTTCACACAGTATTTCCAAATTGCAGTTTTCTATCTGTCTAGTCCTCCCAATTTCTTTCCACCTCTCCTAACAACCAGATCAACCCTATTTCTGTATCTGCACAGAAAACAAACAGGCTTCTATAGAATAGGTAACAAAATAAAAAGAGATAAAACAAAAACAAAAACTAACACAACAAAACAGGACAAAACAAATAAAAAGAAGGAAAGGAGCCCCAGAGGAAAAAATCATAAGGCTTTTTGCTTTTTGTTTTTTTGTTTTATTTTATTTTATTTTAAGAGAAATTCCCAACAACATTCTACGACAAGGAACTTTGAAAGATGCCTTTGGATTTGGGTTAATTTCCTGTTGATCATTTACTTCTGTTGATTATTTACTTCTGGGCATGTATCCTGGCCTTATAATAATTTGTTCCCTCAGTGAGACTCCCATACAGAACATTAATTTTTCAGTAGCAAGTGGTCATCAATTACTTCTAGGTTAGGGATTGGGGCAAATATACACTTCCCCTTAAACCCTAGGACAACAACTGATGCTGTTGACTGAGTTTTCTGCCCTGCCAAGTTCCAGAGTTGCTAAGTCCCAAAGAAATCACACAGAGGTCTACATTAGTTATAAACTGATTGGCCCAGTATCTCAGGCTTCTTATTAATGCTTACAACTTATATTAGTCCATTATTCTTATCTGTGTTAGCTACGTGGCTTGGTATCTTCTTTGGCGAGGCAGTCACATCTTGCTTGTTCTGTGGCTGGGTCATGACTGTAGGACCAGGATTTCCTTCTTCCCAGAATTCTCCTGATCTCATTGACCTGCCTCTACTTCCTGTCTTGTTGTTCCACCTATACTTCCTGCCTGGCTACTGGCCAATCAGCATTGATTTAAAGTATAATTGACAAAATAGAGACCATTGTCCCACACTGCTTCCCCCTCTTTTAAAAAAAAATAAACAAAAAAAGAACAAGAACTCTGAATCCAATATCTTTTATTTAGCTATTCTCCTGACCATTAGCCATAATAACTTATAACCATCCTTCTAAACAAAGGAAAAAATCCATAGTCCATTTTTTGGGAATGTTGGTATAGTTTTCCAGGCTACTTCATGCTGGTTGGGAGCACTGTTAATCATATGGAGACCTAAAGAAAATTTACAGTTATGATCAAGTCCTTACTGGAGTATCCTGTGAATCTTGATCATCTCAGGCAGCAGTCTTGAATCTGTTCTGGATGTAGAACTCAGATGTCTGGTTCATCAGCTCCTATCAGAGATTTCTCAGGTGGTCTTCCTTGATCAAACCTGATTTTTCTTAACTCAGAATGAATCCACAGCCTCTCATTTTCCATGGAAACAAAAGCAAAACCTCGTCTCCAAAGTAACATACTTTTGACTTCAACTTTGAAGTCAAAGTATTTTCAAAATACGTGTCTTGGATTAATTTAGCAGCATTTATAAACAAATACCTTTTGGCAGCTGTTGTTCCTTCCTCAGCATTCAAACAATTCAAAGACAACACAATAATATGCAGTATCCAGACTCTGTGTATTTTCCATCTTATGTGGCTTTACTTTAAATTTTATTTCCTTTATTTTTACTTTTAATTTTTGGCTTTTTGAGACAGGGTTTCTCTGTGTATCTTTGGCTGTCCTGGAACTGACTCTGTAGACCAGGGTGGCCTTGAACTCATCTGCCAACCTCTGCCTCCCAAGCCTTGGGATTAAATGCGTGTGCTATCACACACAACCACTCTCTTTTTTTATCTCTCTCCTTTGACCCCTGACTTTGACAGCTGGATCCAGCCCATTTCTTAGCTTTCTGAGATTCCAGCTTCATGGCAGAGGCACAGGCTATAGCCATGTTTATTACCACAAATCTATGGCATTTCAAGGTCCCTAGCAAACAGAGCTTACCAGAGTAAAGATGGTTACCAAGAAGCTGCACCTGACTCTGTTCTTGTTTGTCTGGATTCCTTTTGTTTTTTTTTTTTTTAAGATTTCTTAGGCTTAGTGTGGATATTTATAAAACATTTATTTTTGATTTTTTTGAAACAGGGTATCTCTGTAGCTTTTGGAGCCTGTCCTGGAACTAGCTCTTATAGCCCATGCTGGCCTCGAACTGACAGAGATCTGCCTGCCTCTGCCTCCCAAGCACTGGGATTAAAGGCATGAGCCAGCACCACCCAGCCAACATTTTTAAAAACATTTTTTGATAGTGTGGATATTCTTTGCAAAAATTTGGGAAACATTTATAAGCTGAGACTGTGCTTTTATTTCCCAGCCCCCCCAGATCTGAATAATCACACAGAAACTATACTAATTACTATACTAATTACAACAGTGTTTGGCTGATCAATCAGGTGTATTTCTAGCTAGCTCCTACATCCTAAATTAACCCATTTCTATTCCTTTATATTTTGCCATAAGGCTCATGGTTTGTTACCTCACACCTTGCTTCTTGGACAGCTACATGACAACTGCCTGACTGCCATTTTCCTCCCTGAATTCAGTTTAGTTTTCATGCCTAGGTATACTCTGTCCTGTCATGGGACAAAGAAGTTTATTTATTAACCAATGCTGATAAAACATATTCATAGCATACAGAGGGAAATCACATATCAGTGTCTATAGAAATTTTCACTTCCACCACCAGTGGATGAGTGTTTCCTTGGTCCACATCCTTGCCAGCATGAACTGTCATTTATTTTACTGATCTTAGTCATTCTCACCAGTAAAAGATGAACTCTCAATGTAGTTTTGATTACATTTACATGATAATTAAGGACAGCGAACATTTCTTTAAGTGCTTCTTGGTCATTTGAATTTCTTTTGAGAATCCTATTTAGATATGTACCCCATTTTGAATTACGTTCTTTGTTTTTTTTTTATATGTAGCTTGTGAGTTATGATATTTTTGGATAATATATAAATATGTGGTAAAATCTTTTCCTATTTTTTATCCTTCCACTTTGTCTGATGTTTTCTTCTCAGTTTCATGAAGTTCCATTTATTAATTGTTGATCTGAGTGCCTGTGATAATAGTTGTCTGTTTTAATACTTAAAACTTTTCTAAAAGAAAAGAAAAGATGTACGTATAAATGTGTGTATCTACATTTGTGAATGTGTCTTCCTCAAGTAAATGAAGAAACAACCCGCTTTTATTTGTCATTGATTTACAACATAAAATTAAATTGTGAGGTCCACCATTCTGTCCTGAGCATATGTGATATCTACTGTATTATAAAAAATCTTTGGTCTTAAATCCATCTGCCTGTGTTCTATCTTTTGTTTTGAAATTTAGTTACTGGTTAAATTTTCTTCCTCTTTCTTCAGCTGCCCTACAATTTGGAAACTCTCCTGTTTGTTGCTGTCACAACTAGAGGAAATGTCCTTAGTTCTATTTAGTGCCTGGGAAAAGACTGGGGAAGGTCATAAATGAGCATTAAGAAACAGGTGTTGTTTATTAATTGAGTTACCAAGTTAAATTTAAAATAGAAATAAAAAACTTTATGTATGCCAAAAGTAGATCTCATTATCCATTAACTTTAGACCTTTATAAATACTTATCCAGTCCACATACAAAATAAATATAAGCAAAATATGAAATGTCACAGATATGTTAAGAAGAGTGTAATTCATGAGAAAACTTAATAGATCTGTATTTTGTGTTGATGATTATTTAATCAGGATTTCATGCTTTCTTCTGTAAAAAGTTACTTTCAAAGGCATTGTAGAAAGTCCAAGTCGGATTTTAATTCTGGGGCATATTGAGCATGTGATTTGGACATCATAATAAATTCATAAAGTAACTATAGCTTGTAGAAGTAAGTAAAAATTATCTGAAACTTCATTTTTGAGTACTGAGTTAAATTTAGATTCTTATTTTTATCATATTCAAATCCTTCCTTTGAATTTTTCTTCATATGAAATACAGCAATTACATATAGATAAAAAACTATTCACTAGTTTTCTCTTTGAAAATTTACTGAGCTTGTTTGCATAGTCATCTCTATAGAACCGAGGCCTTTGAATGTTAGCTGTCAATATGCATAATGTTTTATTGAAGACTTGCAAACTAATAAGGGAAAAAGAAATCTTTTGTTGCTTTGTCACGTTTTTCTGGATTAAGTGACTCATTTACGTAAGGTGTTAGGCTTCCTAACCTGAATCTCACTAATTCAGGTAAGCACATTTTAACTTTAAGCTGTAAAAACTCCTTTGCCAAGCAGTTATTTACTTACTGAACTCACATCCTTAAAGATAATATATTAAAGAAGTGATACACTAGAAAGATACATGGCACTACACAGGTGTTTGGCAGGAGGGCTGCTACTTGCCACAAAGTAAGCACAAATTTATTACCAAAGATTCAGTTACATGTCTAATTCTTCTCATTTTACCTACCCAGTCTGAACAAATTGAGTAACTTTGAATCAAGCACTTAAGTAGAAAATTAGTTTATTTGCATCCTGTTTTATACAATAGATAACTAGACTCAGTTGTCTTTAGCTCACCAGAGCAGACATGTCATATCCTCCTAATTAAAGGGATTTTCCTGCTGAAAAATACCATGTTAGTGACTGCCTTTGATGTATGTACAGTTCTTCTCAACATGGGTTTGGAATTGTTTGCATTGTCAACCTAGCATCCATTCTTCCTCTGCCTCATTTATATTTTCCCCCAGATGTGAGACAAAATTTTACGTCTCCTTGCAGACTAGGATCTTCATTGAGATATAGATAGATTGTAGCATTTATGGTTCCTGAGAAATAGAGGACTCATCTAAGAAAGTCTCTCCTTTTTCCATTTTTATTTCCCTGTAAAATATTCATCCGTATGATACTTTACAAAAATCCTTGGCAGGAAAGCTGTGCCAAGAAATGTAATGGTAGAGTTAGATATCATATCAAACATCTAAAAAACAAATAAACTAAAAACTAAAAACCTCAAAAATACTTGTTTTCATGGTTATTCTGTTTTGGCTATTAATATCCAATAATAACATCAGTTTAATTTTGTGGAAGAAAGGCACACATACTACACTGATTTTATTAAAATATGAGTTCTGATATTAGCCACCAAACTAACTCTCAATAATTAGTAAATATAGAGATTAATTCAGTCACAAAAGTTCATCAATTATGTAAAATTACAAAATAGCCTCTGTGTTTCTTCCTTGGTTTGATAAAGTAGGATGCAGAAAACTGTGCCTTTTTAGTGTAGTTTCTTAAAGATAGGAACCTTTTGTGCAGCCTGGAAAAGTAAAGAAATATAATTAAGTTTTATTGAAAATTCAAAGTTAACACACAAACTGTCATCATTCTTAATGTTTTAAGATATTGTCTCCCTCATTTTTTCAGACATTGTTTTGGAAATTCAATATTTATAGATTGGCAAATAAGTAAAATTACACAGATATTCTTCTTATTAAAGAACGTAGTTGATGCATTAGTTTCCTGTTCTTGCTATGTTATTATAATTTTAAGGTTTAAAACTCTAGAAATATACATTCCTAATACTAAAGCCTAAATATTCAAAATCAGTAACACTATGCTGAAAGGAAATATCACAGCTGTGTTCCCTGGAAAACTCATGCAGAAACCTCAGCAATATGGTTCCCTGAACAAACAGGCTTCTTGTTGTAGGAGGAGCAGGCCTGTTTATTGTCCTGGCTGCCAAGTTCCTGGCCGCCCGGCTCCCCATTGCATGGCTAGCTTATACCCGAAATAATTACACAGAAACTGTATTCATTTAAAACACTGCCTGGCCCATTATATATAGACTCTTTTTAGTTAACTCTCACACCTTGTTTGAACCCATATCTAGTAATCTGTGTATCCTACACCAGCTTCTGAAAGATAACACACAAAGGGCAAAATAAAATACAATAATATGAAGCAAAAACTATCACAGTGTGGTTGGACAAGGCAAACCAACAAAAGGCAAAGAGCCCCAAGAGCCAGAAGAAAAATCAGACACCCACTGGTTCACACATTCAGAAGTTCCATATATATATAGAAAGCCCAAAGTTATAATAAATATATACACATGGGCCCTTTGCCGACTCATGTAGGTACTGTGTTTACTGTTTCAGTCCTTGTCAGGTCTTTTGAGCCTTGCTTAGTTGTTCTTCCTGGTATCCTCCCTCCCTCTAGCTCTTATACTTTTTCCTCCTCCTCTTCAACAGAAGTTCTCTAAGCTCTAAGAGGAGCGGTTTAATGAAGAAATCCCATTTAAAGACATGTGTTTCAAGTACTCTCTCCATGTAATGTCTGGCTCTTGGTCTCTGCCTCTCTTCTTGTCTCCTACAGGTGAAAGGTTCTCTAATTTTGACTGAATAAGGTACTGATATAACAGCATGTCATTACGATATTAGGAGTTATTTTATTAATCCTTCCATTCTTTCCTCCCACTCCCAATAGTTTTGGGTTTTACCCTAAACCTCTGTTGCTATTTAGTCTCTGGGTTAACCAAGCAGTGTCAGGAATGCGTTCTGTCTTTGGAAGTGGTCTGAAGTGAAATCAGATATTTGTTAGCTACATCTTCCAGTTGTATGCTGCCATTCTTCGAGCACATCTTGGAGATAATAGACTCTTTGTCAAAGGGTTTGTTGTTGGGTGGATGTTTACGTTTCTCTTTTAGTAGCCTGTAGAGTACCTTCCAGCAGGAAAGATACTTGAACATAGGGGGAAGCTCCATGGAGGCAGCAGCTCCACTCCATAGTCAATGAGTTGTGTGGGCTTTGTCCTCACCCACAGGGTCTTGCAGTCAGTTTGTGAAGAGTAACCAACTTTCTTAGCAACAGTCTCAGTTGTTTGGGGATTTTTCAGGGATGTCCCTGCCCCTTTTCCAACAACTGAACTTTTTAATTCTTATTATTATTTTTAATTTTCAAATGTTAAACTTTGGATATATTAAAGTTTACACATTGTAAGTAAATACAGTACCAAAAATTAATAATCTTGTTTATTTCTGACTATTAATTCAAAGCAGTAATTTCAACCATAAACATAAGAGCCTGTATCACACTGAGATCTTTAATCAGTGACACGTGAATCTGCATAATGCCGTAAGAATGAAGACATGAAGACTGTAGTCAGGGTGTTTAACAGTTATACATGCAGTAAAACAATCTTATTAATGTCCGATTAGAAGGACACCCTCTATTGTGACCTTGCTTCTCAGCGTTGCCTTCCAGAACAAATAAGGAGTTATATTTGTTTTCACAAACAACTTATTTTGTTACTCCCACACTATTTTGCCCAATGATCAAAAGATTCTAGTAAGCATTACGACTATTCATTATCATCAAATACTTTGAGTTCAATTGTGATTTGTCATTAAGTTTTACCAAACTAAAGCATCAATAAATGCTCAAGGGAAGCTATGATTTTGTGCTGATTCACCTTTATTCCAATGAAAGTGCTAGTATAGGCAAATGGATTAATTACTAGATTAAATTGTTTGTGGTATTAGTTCAAACTCTAAAAAGCACCTGCCAGAGTCTATTACTGTGATTTTGGTATTTCTAATATGCAACACAATTTGCCACAACAGATTATACAGGAATATATACATCAGTTTTCTATTTTCAGAATTTCTGTTTCTCGATAATAAATCTGTGTCCTCTACATACAGGATGCTTCCCTCTATTAAATTAACTTGATATATGTCACAGCAGGACAGAATGTATCCCAGTCCACTTAAAAATTGTATCAGGTTCTTGAAAACTAAGGAAGGAGAAAGCAAAACTAAAGTTCACTACATTTTCTATCACTTGAGATTGAAATCTGATCTGACAAGAGACTCAGCCACACAACTCTGACTCTTGCAATGCCATTGAAATAGAAGCTTAGTGAAAACAGCAGTGTAATGTGATTGGTGGCAGGCTTTCTGGAACATCGTCTGTAACATATAAAAAGATAATGATGCAGTAATGACTACTGTGAAAACTGTTACTCTTTGCTAATTTCTCAGTATGACAAAAGGAAGAATCTGGTGGAACAACTGTGCCTAAGAATTGTTAGCACAAGAATGAACAGTAGATCTGAGAACCTACATATCCAACAGCAGATCAACACTCTGTCTGCTAAATTCTGTAACTGTTCACAATAGTATCAGGTAACAATTTCACAACTCTTTCAAGTTTATAATCTAAAAACAATAAAAGAAACCTCATTTGTATCTAGTTTTTTGGTCTAAAATCCATTAATAACTCTAAAATGTTAATAATATTTCTAAAATGTTAATAATTTGCCGCTAATTAAATGTACTAATGAAGAAGTAGCCAGAGTAAACTCCTTCAATACCACAAATCATTATATATTCTTGAAAAATACTTAGTACTCTGGCTCTATGTTCCAAATAACATAACAAAAAGAATATTTCAACCTGGCTGAATTATTGTTAATATCAGTACTTGGGTCTATGTGGATTAATTCTGTTTCTTGCCTGTTCTTAACGTTGTTTCAGCAATTTACCTAGTTTAGTAGAGAGTGTTTGCAAATGAAATCCATATATCTACCTCTGAAATCCTCAAGGCTTAAATTAAGGACTGAAATGATATTATTGCATACTTCTGATTTATTTTAGAATATTGTGTCTGGCATCTCCTGTTCTGCAGTTTAAATTCATTTCTCTGTCTTGCTTAAGGATGTGATATTGCATTAATTTATATGATAATCCTCAAAGTCTGGTCTTACTTCTCCTGGCATCTGCAGAGCTGAAACCATTCATCAGCATTAAAGTAAAAATGATGTAAACCACCAGTGATTCTTTGAAAATATGTTTCATTATTAAATACTAAAATTACCATATAATTAATTCATGACTGACTTATGTAAAGGATAGGTATGCTTTCTAATAGTGTCAATAAATGGGAAGATTATTTTATTTTAGGTTCTTTAGTTCCTATTTTGGTTTTCTATACTACAAATACACTAATTTCTATGTATTTTGAAAGTCTTTATACAGATTGTTTCATAGCAACTATTTACTTGTGATGTTCAAAATAAGCTTTTCTGAAAATTAAGGTAAGGTTACTGTCCAGAGAAGGACATCAGAAAAAACAGAAACAAATCTTGACTTTAATAATACATGGCACCATAAAAGTATGTGGATTATTGGACAAGGCATTTAATCTTTCTAAGCCTAAATTTGTTCACCCATAAAATTACGTTTATAATTTATCGTTTCTGGCAAACTCAGTGGGCTTTACTAGGGTTTTGTGATATAGTGTGTAAAAGAGCCTTCAAAAGTATCAAGTACTTTAAAAATGTAAGATAATATTATTATTTACTAGGTTTTTTTTCTGCAGATCATTTTTCCTGCCACATGGCAGGATATTTGTACATCATATCCTATCTTTCTTACAATATAAATGTTAAATATATTTTTACCTAAACAAAAAGAAGTAAGCATATCAATAATTAACATATTTTCAAAGTTGTAAATCTCTTTAAATTTTTAAAAAATTATCTAATAACTTTTATTTTAATGTGTTTGAGTGTTTTAGCTGTGCACATGCAAAGGTTCTGTGTGCAGGTGAGTTACCCATGGAGGATAGAAGAGAGCTCTTGGTTTCCTGTAATTACAGTTATGGCTTAGGCCACTGTGGTGATATAAAAATGTCCCACACTGGCTTATAGATTTGTTGAATTGGTCCCCAGGTGGTGGAGTTTTGTGGGGAAGTATTAAGAAGTGTGTTATAGGAGTTGTGTGAATGTGGTGGAAGTTAAGATTTGGGCCCTTATTGTGCTTCCTGATTGTAGATGAAGAGAAAAGCTCTCAACTACTACAGAGTGTCGTGCCTGACTGCCAGCATACTCCCCACCTTGGTGGTCTTGAACTCTAACACTTCGAACTAGGTTGTAGTATGTAGTAGGGAGGGCTGCGTTTCCGGCACCCAGCTCCCGGTGCAGGGCCCCTTGTTCTGTTCTATCCGGCTCCTGGTGCCCGAAATAATTACACTGAAACTGGCCCATTAGTTCTAGCCTCTTATTGGCTAACTCTCACATCTTGATTAACCCATCTCCATTAATGTGTATCACCACTTGACTGTGGCTTACCGGCATGAGTCTAACCAGTGTCCATCTTGGGCCGGAGAAGCATGGCATCTGCCACACTTCCCTTCCTCCCAGTATTCTGTTCTGTCTACTCTGCCTACCTAAGGGCTGCCCTATCAAAAGGCCAAGGCAGTCTCTTTATTTAACCAATGAAAACAATAGAAATAGAGAAGGACAAAAAAGAAAGGCTTTTAGTTTAACATAGTAAAATTATGTATAACAAAACAGTTATCCAGTAAGAATTACAGTTACAATTTTTATATCTACTTTATCTTTTATCATAACTAAGGAAAACTATTATTATAACTATCTATTTTTAACTCTATCAAAGACTCCAGAAGGATAAAATATTACCTAAGTAAACAAGAAATAAGCAACTTCCAAACTCTAAAAATGACAGAGACATCTCGCTGCCCGGACAGTCAACCAAAGTTTTTCTGTACCGTTGGGGCATCCATCTTTAGCTTACAGGCCCATAGTATCCAGTAGACTTTGTCATAAAGTAGGAAATTTCAAAGACAGTTTAGTCACTTTCTTTTGTATCCTGTAGCATGTCTTGTATAATCTTTTATGAACCAGGAACCCTGAAGGATCATCTCACCTTTAGGCAAGTTCAGCAGTCCTCTCTCTGGGGTCTTTGTGTCCAGTTAAGCAGGCCAGGCAAGAGCAGGCTAGCAAACTCCTCAAGAAGCCTCTTTGATGCCCATCTTTCTCTTTAAGTAGCTGATGCTGCCAGAAGCAGACATGTCTCATTGTCATGAAAAGTCCTAAGTTATTAAAATATTTAAATGCCATGTTTTGTAGTCTTTGAAAGATGTGAAGAATGTCTATCTAACTGAAATATCTCTATATATCTAGAAAATCTAACTAACATGACTACAAACTTGAATATTATTGATGATTATCCATTAACAACCTATATTTTTTAATTATACATTATATTTTTAAATGAACTACACAATCACAATACCTTGATCAAGAGCAGAAATATAGGTACATATATCAAAATTGACCTTAAATTTATTTCACTAGAGCAAAATCCATACCAATGCAAATTATCCTTATCTATATCATCTCCCCCTTTAAATTTAAATTTAAAGAACATTTATAAACAGTATTTGGGATATGGGTGTAGTTTTTTTTCAAACTTTTTTTTTGTTGTATGGGGCACTGTTAACCAGGTCTTTTATGGTGTATCCTGTGTGTCAGGTTTATCTCGTTTGGTAGTTGAGTGAAGTAATTTTTTGAAGATGTTTACAGTGACCTTTTAGGAGGGCGTGGTCTATCTAACCATATTTGTGTAAAAGGAATCCACAGGGTCTCATCCTCTGTGAAAACAAAAGAAGAACCTCCCTTTCAAAGCATCATATCCTTAGAACAAAATTTGGAAGTCATGATACCTTTAGAAGATATATTTTGGTTTTGTTTGGCAGCCCCTACAATGAAATTTTTTTGTACTTAGTTCCTTTACAGTCAAAAAATTTAAAGAAAACACAATAAAATACATAATCTAGACATTTTGTGAATTTTTTATTTTTACGTGGCTTATTCTTTTTTATTTTTAAATCTATGACTATCTGTACTCTGTCTCTTTAAAGACTTTACCCCCCCCTTTTTTTAAGTATCTCTCTATACTCCTTATTTTGTCATGATATTAGAAAAGCAAACCACCATGTCATTGCCAGGAAATGACCCTGGGACCTCTGAGCCACTAGTTTGTAACCACTGAACCATCCCTTTAACCCCAACATTTTTAACTTACTGATTGTTCATAACACTTTATTCATAATGACCCAAAATGAAAATAATGTAAATGTTTAGCAACTCTTGAATGGACTAAGAAATTGTGCTATATCCATAAAGGGAATTTTTATTCAGCAATCAAATGAGACTCTGGTATATGCAATAGTGGGTGAGTTTAGATAATAGCATCACAAGGAAGAGCAACCATGTTTTAGTGTGATTTCATTTTTCTGTATAAACAAAACAGAATATAATGTATATTTTATAGAATTTTTATCCCATGTCATAGATTGTCTTTAAATTATTATTATTACATATTCTGAAAGTCTTTCCAATTCAATTTTGTCATTTAACAATGACTTACATGAACTTAATATATTCTGATTCTCTCCAATCTTTCTCTCTCTCTCTCTCTCTCTCTCTCTCTCTCTCCCATATTAATCCCTTCACCCATCCATCTGGTTAAGGCTGTGAGTAGTGCTTATCAATGAGTTTACATATCAATTATTAAAAAGCGGATCTACCCTGTGTACCTTTCACTAAATAACAGTATTCAGTTGCCATCAAGGGCTTATTATTTTTCTCTCCAATTATTTTTACCAGATTTGCATTACTGGGCATGGTTTACTTCCTGTGGAGTGGGTCTAAAATTTCCATTGGAAACAGTTGATGACTTTCATAACTGTAGAGCCACTATTGTAATAGTTGAAGTCATCTTGCCTTATAGTTCGCTTTCAAAAATCATTCTTTAAAATATATACATATTGGTTCCTGAGCTCTGAATTTTGGTTTCTGGTGCCCATAATTTTCTATATTATGTGATCTTTACAAAATTATATATGTATATATATATATATGTGTGTGTGTGTGTATAATCATGTATAATAATGAAGAGCAATAGAAAATATGAAGAACATAATATAAATATAATATAAATATGTTATAAATAAAAAATGTTTCAAAATAAAAAGAACTTGAGAAAATACTAAATACTTCAAAAGTTACCTCCAAATATTTTTAGTTTACCTCAGAAAGTACATTTCTTAGTTAAACTCTGATCCACAGCATTTTAACCCCACTCATCCTTAAATCATTCCGGTACACAGGTGCATGATACTCATGGAAATCTGTTCTGCTTTGAGGGAGGCCTGCAATAAAAACAGAAGTTAGTTCTTTTACTTCTGTATCTTTATTAGAACACAGATCACATGGTGTTGTCAACTTCCTTGGTGTGCTAGGTTCTGTCAGATGATATGATCACGCAGCCTTTGTATTCACTCTGTTAGAAAACAGAATTCAGCCTGGAGCTGTACAACTGTGTCTATCTTGCTGTTATGATTCAAGAGATTTGCTTAGCATAAATGAATGGGGTTACCTGATTAGAGCCTAAACAAATCATTCATTTTTAAGACAGATTATGTTAATTTAGCTTGGATCAAATTAGACAATGGGCTGTTTTTGTTCATTCATATCACCCTAGGACAAAAAGAATGAATGTTTCAAATAACATTTTTGGATAATTTGTTAGTTCAAAAGTTTATGCTTTCATAATGGTAGGAAGAAGTTGGGTAGAAGACAGAAAAACCACGGTGTTATTTGTTAATGTCTAGTAGGAACATTTTCACTCCTTTATAGAGTATTTTCAATAAAGCTCTAGTGTTTCGTGTTTTTGTTTGGTTATTTATTTGTTTTTCAAAGAAAGTCTTTAGTTTTAACCAACACTACCAAATTGCCTTATCTCCTTTACTTTGCTTTCCCAACCCAACCAATTTAACCACTCTTGCTCCATTATTCCCTCCCCACTTTATAGCAGTCTGCAATCCATCTTCCCTTTGGTAACAACCATCCCTCTTTACAGCTCCTTACTAATTTCCTGACCTCTGTGGATATTTCAAATGACACATGAATGTCTAATTATTCTAAACTAACATACACAAATGAGAGGAGAAATACGTTCTTTGTTAGATTGCATTTGTTCCAAAAGGCTTACCTCCATTGGAATTGTTGGACACAGAGTTCCACTAGACACAAACCCCCGATTACTAAAGTCTGTTGCCATTATTCCTGTTTACCAACCTCCAGACATTGAAAAGAGGACCTTGTGGTTGAAGTTATCCCATTCATGGTTTAAATATATGGAGTAATGAACCTACAATTCACTTGAAAGTTTCATCCCTACCAGCTAGACTTTATAGTAGTGGAAGATGTTATACATGCTCCTGTAAAAAAATATTTATCAATGTTATTCACATGTGAACATCTGTTCTACAGTAGTGGTCTTTCTATCAAGATATGCTCACTGATGCAATAGTGACATAAATGCTATGAGAGCAATTATCTACTTTCTGATGAGATTTATTAAGATGAACTTATACCTGGGAGAGGTCTTTTATTGTGTGGGGGTAGGGGGTATGGAGTATGAACCTGTGGCTAGGCATATCAAACATTCTAGGGGAGAGCCTACTTATACCCTTCTGGTTATGATGCATTCTATAAGCTGGTTCCTAATGACCTGATTATTTCCATAGACTGTAGGCGGAGGCTGCTTGTTTATTCCTAGATTCTCAGACTCGTAAGAATTACACAAAACTGAATTAATTAAATCACTGCTTATCCAATGACTCCAGCGTTTTTCTAGCAAGCTCTTACATCTTAAAATAACCCATTCCTATTATTTTATATTTTACCAGGAGTCTCATGGCAAACTGGCAAAGTTCTGGGTAACCTGTCTCCTCTGGTGGCTATATGGTGTCTCACTGACTCAACTTACTTTCTCCCAGAATTCAGTTTAGTTTTTCTTAATAGAGCCTAGCTCTATTCTATCACAGATGAAGTGGCTTCTTTATTCATTAACCAATAAAAGCAGCACATATACAAGAGTTCCCACGCGATTTCTTCTTTTCTGTTTAAATAAAAAGGAAGATTTTAACTTTAATATAGTAAAATTACATATAACAAAACAGGTACCAAGCAAGAATTACAGTTACAATATTTATATTTACTCTATCTTTTATCATAACTAAGGAAAACTATATTTATTCTTCAACTCCATCAAAGAGTCCAGAAGAATATAATAATACCTAAGTAAACAGGAAGTGCATTGTAAGAAACTTCCAAAACTCTAGCATTAACAGAGAAATCCCACTGCCTAGACAGTCACCCAAAGTTCTTCTGTAAAATTGGGGCATTCAATATTGATACTACAAGCCCATAGTATCCAGCAGGAAATTTGATATCTGTTCTGCCTTGTAATGACAGTTTGTCATTTACTTTCTTCTGAATCCTGTAGAATGTTTGCAGACTCTTTAATGAAGCAGGAAGCCTAAAGGACCATCTTACCTTAGGAAAGTTTAACAGTCATTTTCCATGGATCCTGCATGTCCAGTTAATACAGTATAACATCAAGCAGTCCAGGCAAGAGCAGTTTTTTTGCCCAAATGGCTAGGAAACCCCATAAGGTGCCTCTTCAATGCCCATCTTTCTCTTGAAGTAATTGGTGTTGCCAGAAACAGAAGTGTTTCATTGTCATGAAAAGTCCTAAGTTATTAAAACATTTTAAATGCCATATTCTGTAGTATTTGAAAGATCCAAAGAATATCTATCAATTTGAAATACATCTCTGTATGTCTAGAAAACCTAACTAAGGTGATTACAAGCTTGTTTATTATAGATGATTCTCTATTAACCTATATTTCTGCATTATATATTACATTTTTAAATGAGCTGAAAAAACATAATACTTCAAACAAGAGCAGAAATATACAAATAACAAAATTGATCTTAAATATGTATTAATAAAAAAAGATTCATACCA